>JAPMLY010002513.1:0-16893 GCA_026401115.1 Tetraselmis chui
GATGGGTGGGCGGGTTCGCGCGAAGCCTAGATTGGCTGAGCGCGAAAGCAGAGAGTGCCTAGGCTCGTGGCTAGCTACGGCTTATAAGGCACGGGCTAGCTAGAGCTGACCGTTGGGGAAGTCGTTGGTCGTTGGCTGCGTCTAACTGTTTGGGCAAGGTGGTTGCCCTGCAGGTAAGCCGCGCCGATATTAACGGTAACAGTAACCGCTAGAGTTACTGTCCCGTACACATGATATTGGATATGCAAACCTCTAGATTCAAATCAATCTGACCATTTACCCTAGGGCACGTTTTGCCAGTAACCTAAAGCCAAAGGCTTGCACAGCCAGAATTAGTGTTGCGGGGGGGACGGAGAGAGCCAGCCGAAGAACCGCCAAGCAGCAGGTGTTGGGGTCATGGTTGGGTCAATATATTTTCCTTCAGTCACGGAGCTGTTTTTGGCCCAGCCACCCATAAATTTGATTACGGGGAGGGGTGCGCCGATGCAGCTGGCAGCGGACGCCGCGCCTTTCCGTAGGCTGTGCGATGTCCATTTAAAGCCGGCGGGCGCGGCCGAGGTGACTGAGAGAAGGGCGAGGGAGAGCCAGGTGGAGATGGTGGACGCGGCACCCCAATCGGCGGAGGGCTCTGAAGGTGAGAAACTCCAGAAGGCGAGCGGGGGTGGCTGGTTGTAGAACTTAGTGCAAAAAATAGCGCGTTGTTCCGTGTAGTAGTCTATCAGGTTCGCCAGGACGGGGTTAGCGGCTACAGGGATAGCGATGACCAGTTTATCGCTGGCGTCGCGGCGTTGGTCCCCCTTAGACTTCCGCACGTAGAGGCAGATTTGCTGCGAAGGCTTGTCGACCACGAGGTCGCCGGTCTGGCAGCGGGCGCCGGTCTCGGCGCGGCAGAAAAACGTGTAATTGACACACACCGCTAAACAGGCCCTGAAGCGTTGCATCTGGGGGAAGGCAGCAGGGGTCCACGCGAAAGTGTCGTGGAGGGTGTGGGCGTAGTGCAGGATGTCTAGGGCGACTTGTGCGGGTAGCGGGAGGCGAGCGGTGGTAGGTACCAGGCGGCGCTGTAGCATGGCGAGTCCACGGCGGGCGTCCGCTAGGAGTTCGCCCACGGCGATAGGTTGGCGCCGGTGGTCGCGGAAGTACTTGTTAATTGCGCTGAAGTAAGGCTGCAGCGAGCTGGCAGCGACCGTTCCCAAGAGGGCTAGCCAGGCCGTGTAGCGGACCATTGTGGCCGGCGTGGCCTGTAGCGGGGCGATATTTTGTTCTGCACAAAAAATAAAAAACTGTCGAATTGCGCTCTGGTAGCTCAGGTACGTCGAGGGCGCTAGCGAGTTGCTGAGTAGGGCAACCGCTGTAACCCCGAGCTTATCTGATCCTAGGAGGTCTTGAAAAGTTTCAGCCAATTCGGAGGACCAGGGCGACTGTGCTGCTTCGAGGCGTAATTCGTAGCGCGGGGGTCCTGTACGCAGAGGGCGGACGTCCTGTACAGGCGCATTTAATCGGTCCGGGCGTATCGCTCGGCCAATCGCACCGCGTCGGGTGTAGAGCCAAGCGGGGGTGCTAGCCGAAAGGCCACGATGCTCCAAGCGGGAGGTCCGACCCCTTCTTGCCTGCCTAGCCTGCCGGGGAAGAACAGGTCGCGGGACGCTGGGAAGTGCACGGTCTCGGTGGCCAGGCGGGCGAACGCGTGGTACCATGTTTTGTTTCGCCAGTAGGGGGCGATGACTGTTGCCTCGGCTTGAGCTTGTTCGAGTTTCGCGGCGAGTGCGGGTAGGGCCGACCAAGGGGGGTTGCAGTAGTTGTTCTCGCGTCTCCACGCCGAGTCGGGGAGGTGTAGGCAGTCGATGTCCTCGCACAAGGGGTCGCGCCAGCGGGCGTTGAAGCGTGGTAGCTGCGTGTTGAGCATAGACGCGAACCGGTCGATTGTATGCGGGCCCCACCGACGCTGGAGGTGGTTGAAGAGTTGAGGGTTTAGCTGCCAGTCTTCGGAGTCCAGTTCGCGGCTGAGCGTGTCGGCCCAGACGTTGGCGGCCGACCGGATGTAGCGTGGGCGGATGTGGATGTCGTTGGTGTCGAGTAGGAACCACAAACGCCGTAGCTCGGTCATCATGACGGGAGACCGGGAAGTTAGCTTGGTTAGGACGGCGACCACGGCAGTGTTGTCCTCGTGGAGGAGGACTTGTCGTCCTCGGAGTTGCGGGAGAAAGGTTTCGACCGCGTGCCGGACGGCCCGAAGCTCCTTCCACGTAATGTGTTGGAGGCGGTCGGTGGCGCTCCAAAACCCGCGGGCTTGGTAATTGGCGTCCTCGTTGAGGACGGCCCCCCATCCGTAGTCGCTCGAGTCCGCGTGCAAATAGGCGGTCTCGATGGGCTTGTAGATCGACCGGCCGTTGTGTTGGGAGGGTACCGTGCGCCACCACTCGAGGTCGCGCCGGAGTTGGTGGGTGAGGCGCACGCGTCCCCCCCAACCGGTACGGGTAGCCAAAACGTTGTGGAGCTCGCGCAAAAAGAATCGGGCGGGCGCGATGGCGAGGTAGAGAAATTGCGCTTTTCCCGCGAAGGCTGCGAGTTGGCGTGTGGGTAGCCATCGTGCGTTGGACGCTGCCCGTCCGAGCAAGGACGAAGCGTGTTGTGCGAGGTGGTGCAGTTTTGCGAGTGGGGCGCGAAACTCGCCGCGGTGTAAATCCACCGTGAGGCCCAAGTGGTCGCCGACTTGCGTTGGCGTCCATACACCTTTCTTGGGGTTGCGCTGTAGGCCGAGGCTGTCGAGCAGGGCTTGGACGCGCTGCCGAAGTAAGAGTGCCTCGTCGTAGGAGTCCGCCAAGAAGAGGAAGTCGTCCATGTAGGGTAGTAGTCGAGTTCCTCGCCATCGCGCGTTTCGGAGGAAGCGCTTGGACGGGCGGCGTGGGCCGGCCGGTGTAGCTGCGGGCGTGGGAGGTGGTGGGCGGCGTAGGTGGTTCGTAAACACTTGCGTGAGTTTGCAAAAGTAGTAGGCGGAGCCCGACCACCCCATGGGGAGGCACGCGAGGCGCCATAAGGTGCCGCGGTAGTTGACCGTGAAGTAATCCCGGTCTTCCTCCCGGATGCCAAGGGTGTAGTACCCATCGGCGAGGTCGAGTGAGACGAAGTAGTCCCCCGGTCGAGATAGATGGCGGAGGTGCTTGAGGGTCTCGCAAGTCATGTTGAACGTCGAGCAGTAGCGGTTGAGTTCGCGAAGGTCGATAATCAAGCGCCATTGATTGCATCCGGGTTTTGGAACTAAGAACATCCGGGAGACGTAGCGTGGGTTCGTAGAGCGCTCCCACGCGCCGCAAGCCTCGAAGCGTGGTAGTTCCGAGTTGAGAAACTCGAGTTGGTCGGGTGTGGCGTCTAGCATGGAGATGCCATGGTTGAACGGCTTGGGACGTAGGCCGTGCTTGAACTTCACACGTACGCCGTGGCGGATCCAACTTAGGACTTGGCCGCTCGCGCCGATGCGCTCCCACTCCCGCCATTTTCGACGTACGCGGTGGCGCATGAAGGAAGATGTCGGGGAGCAGGAATCGGCGCGGCGGGCCACACCATCATTTCTTGCTTGGGGTTTTAGCCGAGTCGGTCGGCTTGGGTGGGAGGGTTGCTCGTGCCGCGGCTGCTGCTGCTGCGGCGGCCTTGCGTTTGTCGGCGGCGGCTTTGCGGCTCCGAGCGTCGGGGCCGTTGGGCTTGTCCGGTGTGACCTTCGCGAAAGCGGCGCCGGCGGCGGCCTTGCTGGCAGCGTGTAGGCTGACTTCAAGCGTGCGGTCGACGAAAGCTTGGCGTAGCGCGTCCAATGTGCCGGAGACCGCGGTAGGACGCGGTCGGCAGAAGCGTTCGTGTGCCAATTCGGCGAACACGCGGTCCGCATCCGTGCTCGTTTGTCCGCCCTTGGTGAGGCGGAGGAAGCCCAATCGAGTACGGGCGGCCTCCTCCGTCGCTGTGTGGGTGCGATGGCCCGCTCGGATGAGGGCAATCGCTGCCGCCTGCTCCGTAGGTAGAGGTGGGCCGTGCGACAACGTGTCCAAAGCCTCGCCAATTGCCGCGTTGGCGCAACTGTCGAAGAAGGCATAGCACCCGATGTGTAGGTACTCGTCGTATGCGGCTTGGGTGCGTTTGTCGCTTAGGGCACGGGCGGTGTCGTCCGTGAGAGTCCACAGACGTGGCTCCTCGACGTCGCGGGGGGGACGTTCGAGGCCGGCCGGGATGACTTCGCCGTAGTAGGTGAAGTCGACAAACTCGGCCGCGGAGGGGTCGGGTTCGTCGTCGAGCAGGTCGATAGGTGGCTCGGGGGCCTCCTTACCACCCTCCGTCGCTGTGGTCGCGTCGGTGGGAATGGACTGCTGTTGATAAGTAGTAGCGGGTGTGGCTGTCGGCTGTCGAAGCTGAGCGAGTAAGGCAGCGTTAGCCGCCAAAAACTGCTCAGTAATGCGTTGTTCCGATTCCAAAACCGCCGTACGAATCTGTTCGGCTGTGCGTTGTTCGAGTGTGGTAGCGTGAGGGTCGGCCGCTGCGGCGGATGTAGACTGCTCAGGCTGCATAGTGGGGAACTGCGTAGCTGAACGAGGGGAAGTGTCGCGTGACGCTCGAGTGCGCATGGGACGAAAGGTAAAACTGACACCCTGCTCGACTACTAGAGTCGAGACTGCATTCGCGCGAAGCCTAGATTGGCTGAGCGCGAAAGCAGAGAGTGCCTAGGCTCGTGGCTAGCTACGGCTTATAAGGCACGGGCTAGCTAGAGCTGACCGTTGGGGAAGTCGTTGGTCGTTGGCTGCGTCTAACTGTTTGGGCAAGGTGGTTGCCCTGCAGGTAAGCCGCGCCGATATTAACGGTAACAGTAACCGCTAGAGTTACTGTCCCGTACACATGATATTGGATGCAAACCTCTAGATTCAAATCAATCTGACCAAAAAAGGTTATGAATCAGTACATGTACCCGTACTTGATACCAATATGATGTAATCGATAGAAGACAGTACCAGTACAGGGGATATCAATTTGTAGTTAATGCCACATATATTACCAGTCGCTATATATTACCAGTCGCCAACTGCCAAGAGACCCATAAATCTGCGATTTGCGCGACGTTCGCGAGAGCCAACAGCCCAGAATCCCCCCATTAACGGCCGCGTTACGTGAATTACCATCTGCTCACCCTCCAGCCGTGGCATGAAACATGCTCAGCATAACTTCACAGCAGAGCCCGTGCCGTGAACAATCCAGAATTACATCGTCATTTACTTCACATTCCCTCACGCCATTGACGCTCCAGCCGACACGAACATAGACACTACCCACGCGCACTGAGGTATATTGCATACACACTCGAGCCGTACACAGGACGGCTCAACGAGTGAACGAGGCGACAGTCGCTCACCATCTAATTGTGTGTCCGAAGAAGCGGCGGTCGAAACAACACCACAGGCAGCCGGGTTTTTTCATGCCAGCCCGAATGACATCCAGTGAAGAACCATAGAGAAATGGCGAAGCCGGCAGCTTCGGGAAACAAGTCGTTAAGGTGTGAGAGGAGGCGGGTGTGCCCTACCTGCGCGTTCTCCTGGCTCGACCGATACGCCAAAAACGAGTGCGTTCCATCGCTATATACCCTTCAACCGAACCGCCACTCCCATTGTCCCTCCCTCTACATAATAAATAGCTCACGTTAAACTTTTGGCGACAGAATACGGCATTGGAGGTCGAATCCCGATATCCCGGGCTCTGACACCACCGCTGACTGTGCTTACTGGTGCGCTCGCTCGGTATTCTTCGCAGGTGTCCGAAGTGCCTCAACCCCCTTATTCCGGCGTTTCGGTCCTTGAAGGCGCAGAAAGACTACGAAGATGCTATCGCTACCGCAGACCGACTATCGCACCGATCCGTCCGGATTCCATGCAGGCATCGCGAAGGGAAGGCCGCAGGGTATGCGGTGCCTGTTGTATCTGGAGTGGACAACACTGAATGCGTGGAGGGTACCAACGAGGACGACGCCACTGCGGCACTTCTTGACTTCAGTCGAGCTCCTTCCTCTGTAGCTCACCAGGCTTTGAAAGGACAAAAGAAAATCGGTGATAAAATCGATGTATCGTCAGAGGTAGTAGCGGTGAAGGTGCAGTTTAGCGAGAGTATTGACAACAAACCTGTTGTCTCCCGTCACGTACACTTCGCTCCGGAAGTAACTTGCGACGCGGGAAACGGCCGTGCTCAGAAACCACAACACCAGTCGAAGCACACGCCGCTGAAAAGCGCTATCAAGAAGGCTTCACACGCTCTCGAGGACTTCGAGATGTTCAAGGAGCTTCTTAAACAGGCGCCCCCGGGTTCGTCACGCGTCGAGCACCAACCCTCTGCGGCGGAAGTGAAGTACCCTGAAATCAGGATGAGCTGTCCGACGTGCGACTACGGATGGCTCGACACTACCCGAAAGAACGAGTGCCCCAAATGCTGGCACGCCCTGTTTCGACTCCCCACGGACGCAAAAAAGTGCCGTGCTTTCATTTAGTCATGGCTCTGGCGAGAAAAAAGTCGTGAGCTTGAATTTTTCCCGAGATGGAGCACCAACGGACATCCGCAACATCGGCAAGGCCGCAGTAGGTATAGCACATACCTGCGGACGGAAGAGCACCTAATGTACCAACAGAACATATAGTTATTTTCCAGTGCGTCCGCGCCGTATGATGTAGATGTTCGGATGATGCGGCGCGTCTTGATGCCACGGCAACTAACCCGTACTGATAAATTTGACCCGCACATGTTTTAATTACAGTGCATCCGGCATTTCGCTGTTTGAATGTGTGTGTGTGTGTGTGTGTGTGTGTGTGTGTGTGTGTGTGTGTGTGTGTGTGTGTGTGTGTGTGTGTGTGTGTGTGTGTGTGTGTGTGTGTGTGTGTGTGCCTTGCATTAGCTACAAAAACATAAGCATCGATAATTCAATAGCTAGAAGATGGAGCAAGAGCACTAGTATGCAGCAGCAACAACAACTAAACCCGCAACAACATCAAGAGCATAAGCTACAATAATAAAATAGCAGTTGCAACAACAGTATGCATTGTGCGACTATACATGCAACAAAGAGGTAACGATCATGGATGCGTAGTCACTTCTGTAACGAAACAGTTGTTACGGCTAAAGGGCTGAATAATCACGACTACACGCCCATTCGCCGGAGCACCCTCCAGCCAGAGCCGTCTCCCTCATGCAACATGTACGTCAAGCAATGATATTAGTTTTCCACATCCCGCGCTCCTCGAAGATAGTATGCGTTCCTGCGGGCCCGACTGCTATCGCCGTATCGGGAACTTGTCCGGCCAATTGCATCCCATGGCGCTCTCCGCTACCGGCACGCAACGCCCTCCCGAACACTTGCTCGCCCATTCCACAAATAGAACCCACTCCCGGCTCCATTCCGAAACCTCGGGTAATACTAGATAATCAATATTATCCTAAATCGTAAATGTTTTGTCGTGCGAACAAGAAGTTTGGGAGGACATACCACGGCCGTCGGTAGCGAGCCTAATAAGTTGTGAGAGGTGGTAGGTGAGTGTGCAACCGTGTTGAGCGTGGTATGCACGGTTCAATAAGGACGATACTATAACTTGCGGTGTGTTGATTAATGGTACGCTAACAAGCCTTGGATGGCGGCTGGTGTCGAGACAAGAAAAGTGATGGGGACATAACTGTGAGTTGTCTATAGGCTAGCTAATATTATCGTGTGTTAGGCACTCTAGTCGATGTCATGTACATAGGGATTTCTAGCAGAGAATACATTAGCTCTTTGTAAATAATATACATTAGGAATCACTTACAAAACTTCCCCTCAAGTAGCTCATGGGTGTCTTGTAGTCAATGGAAATGAGTTTCTCACCCCTCTACGGGGTGTATCGTTGCATGGGTGCGGATGTACCAAGGATGGCGCTCCGGTGCTTCACCAGTGAATGTCTAGGTAGTGGCTTGGTCAGCATGTCAACGACCATGTCACTAATCGGTAGGTAACGTAGTTTGATGGTTCCCAATTCCACGTGGTCCTTCACGAAGTGGTGTTTCAAATCGATATGCTTGGTCCTCTCGCTCACCAATGCATTATGTGAGTAGGCGATGCAAATCTGCTTGTCTTCCCAGATTGTGGTCGTCCCGCTGACTTGTCGGCTGAAGATTTCGGACAACATTTGTCGAATGTGCATTGCCTCCCTCGTGGTTAACGCAGCCGAGTAGTACTCCGCTTCGCACGTAGACTATGCGACGCATGACTGCTTACGTGACTCATTGCTTACGGCACCCCTAACCTGTGTAAAGAGAAAACCTTACCTCGAGCGCCGTGTCTCGTTGTCGTTGCCCGAGTCTACATCAACAAAGCATGTGAGTTGTAGTGAGGTGTCCGTACCCCCCCCCCACCGTCACGCTTATGCTAGGTGTGCCCTTAAGTTAGCGTAGCACCTTCTTAAGGGCTTGCATGTGATCCATCGTAGGATTGGCCTTTGATGAGCCGAGAATGTTGAGCGCAATCGAGATATCCGGACGATTGCACACAGCGGCGTACTTGAGACTACCAAGGAGGCTACGCCAAGGATATTGAAATTGAAATTGAAATTGTTTACAACATGTACCGTATGCGCCGGTTTTTCACCAAAAGCCGGATGCGTCGGCTGCTGTCTCTGGGCCCTCCCAACTATGCCATACAGGGAACTTACAAGTCAGGGCTAGACCGTAAACCACCTAATCCAACCTCTCCAATGTGGGTCGGGGGGTTTTACTCCCCCCCGGGGAGGTGTGCAAGTAGAGGCGAGGGAGGCGTGCAGTTAGGGTCGTGCGAGGGGGCAATGTGCGGAGGTGCGGCGGGAGGTCGTACGGGACTTGATGCGGTATATGAGTAGGAGGTGATGCAGCCATTGGACAGTATGCGTGTGGAGTTGTGCAAGAATGCGAGACGTGTCGAGATGTGCTTTGGAGACGAGTTTATCAGGAGGGTCGGTGCGGGCGGTGAGAAGGGAGGTGAGACTCGTGATGGTGGAGGAGTGCGGTGTTCCTGTGCGGCTCATGACGATGGGGAGGATGTCAACCACTGTGCCTGGCCAGTGGCTTCTTATGGCGTTTGCAAGGGGGGTGTATTTGGATCGTATGAGGTCTACTGTGTGGGAGAGGTTGTTGTCTGTGCAGTACTTCCATTCCCCTATCTGAATCTTTTTTATGGATGCGTAACGTCGGCGACCGTTGGAGTGACCAACGAATCGGGGTTCGAGGATGCGGATGAAGTCAGGTTTGTGTGCAGGGGGACGAAGCAGGGGGGGTAGAATCTCAGGGGGGAGGACGGCGGGGCATGATGTTAGGGAGTCAGGCGAGAGACCTTCGTCAGCAACAACAAGACGGGTGGGCATGTGGTGGGGGTGGGGTGGGTGGCAGTCAAGTGGAGTGTGGATAGGGGTGGGGGAAGCAAACGATTTGATGGGTTTGTTACCGAAGTCTGCGGTGATGGTTTCCCAGCGACCTCCGTTGAGGCGTTCCAGTAGGGAGAGTAGGAGCTGCAAAGCGCTGTTGTGACGGTCCTGTCTTAGACCAGACATGGAGGGGCAGTTACCGGCCATGTGACCGTTGTTAGTGAATTGGCCGCATAGAGGGCAGCGTAGGGTGGGGTTGTGAGTAAGTAGGCGGGTGTTGTGGACGCCCCACATGAATTCTTGCTTGTGTGTGAACTGGATATTTGTGAGGGATGAGTGTTTTTTGTGGTAAGAGAAATCGGCGCCATCCGTCGCGGCGCGGGCGAGGAGGGCTCCGTGTTTGGTTGATTGCGAGAGAGGTGTGTGTGTGTGTGTGTTTGGTGCTGTGGGTGTGTGCATCGGCTTTGAGGTTGGTGTATCTGTAGGGTATGGGGTCTCCTAGGGTTTGTGGAATGAGGGTGTATGGCCAGGTCCAGTGGCCTATCGTGACCTCTGAACCTGTCGTGTATGTAGTGTCGGGAGGGTGACCATCTGCGACGAGGTTGGCAAGGGTGTCTGCGAGGTCGTTGCCTCGGGAATTGTTGTGGGCTTTGATTTTGCCGAGGTGTGTACGGATGCCTGCGTCGCAGCGGGTTTTAAGGGTGCGTGTGATGGATAAGAGGGTGTCGCGGTGAATGTTGTGGCGGTAAGCGGAAGGGCAGTTTAAGTAACCTTGTATGAGGCGGAGGGAGCACGCACTGTCTGTGAGGAGGTGGGTGCGGCCAAGTTGGAGGCCTATATCTATGCCAGCTAATTCAGCGCGATTTATCGTATGTGAGGGAGGGGTAGAGGTCACCATGATTTTGAGTTTGGTGTCCGAGGCGGGGTGGGTAGCTGCTGCTCCGAGGGGGGACGAGCTTCCTTTTTTCGAGCCGTCTGTGTATACGAAGTCCTGCCAGTTCCAAGCAGGGGTGCCTCTGGTGGGGGGGTACGTTAGATGCACGCGGTCCGGGAGGGGGTATGTGAGGGGGTGAGTTGGGTTTGGGGGTCGGTGGTATATACCCGCTGAGTGGGGTGAGTAGGCGCCAAAGACGTGTGGAGGAGGGGGGGCGACGATGGGGTTGGGGAGGTGGGTGTCGTAGATAGATTCGAGAGTGTTGTGAAGTGCGGTCATGGCTGTGGGTGATGGGAGGGTGGAGAGTGCGAGGGGGTTGGCGACTAGGTATATGTCGACCATCCATCGTGTGCCGAATGGGGTAGGGGTGGGGTTTCCAGTGTGTTGGTCGGGGGGTAGGAAGGTGTTTGCGTCATTGGGGAGGGTGTAAAGGTGGTGGGTGTATGGGGAGTTGATGTATTTGGTGTGGCGGTAGGGTGTGTGTTCCCATCGGGGGAGGATGAGGATGGTTGCGCTGGGTGTGTGAGGGGCTGTGAGGTGTGCGCTGGTGATTGCGTGTTCCATGGCTCGTCTCATGCATTCGTGGTCGTATTCGGGGTTGGCTATGTTGGTGCCTTGCCAGGTGTGCGGGGCATTGCTGCCGCTAGATGAGAAGACTATATCTTCGGGGTAGAGGGAGTGGTAGGTGTGGGAGTGGAGGGATTTATTGAGGGGGTCGGAGTAGAGTTCTGTCTGGATGCGGAATGTGTGACGGAGAGCTGTGAGGAGGTCTTCTCTGGTGGCCCATCTATTACGGGTGGTGGTGGCGGGTGTGGGTGAGTGGATTTCTGAGCGGGAGCCGAGGCGGGTGAGGAGGTGGTAGACCTCCTCTTCGAACGTATGCTGCGAGAGGTCGGGGCGAAAGAGTTGGTAGAGGTGGCGGACTCGGGGGCCGTTAAGGGTGGTGACCGCGCGGCCGTCGGGAGTGCAGAGTATGGTGGTGTCGTGGAGTGAAGGGTGTGCGTGGATAGCGAATTTACCGGTAGGGAGCATGTCGAGGTCGGGGTTGATGGGGTCATGGTTGAATGTGATTAGGGGGTGTGACCACGGAGGGGGTCCGGGTTCTGGCAAAATGGGTGTGGTGGAGGGGACATAGCCGGAGTTAAATGCTGTGAGGGCGGTGGGGCCGGAGGGGGTCTCACTGATGGTGTCGTGGAGTTGTAGGCATGGGGCCCACTGCACTTCGTGGAGGTGGGTGAGGTCGTGTTGTTGGCCGCGAGCACACCATTCGCACTGCCATGTGGCGGGTCCCTGAGCTGGGCGGCATTGGGAGTGTATGGCGAAGTGCGGGCATGTGCAGCAGGTGGAGGAGGGTTCTGTGTGCAGTGGGTCATGACAGATGGAGCAGGCGGTGGGGGAGGGGGAGGGGAGGCATACCGATGTGGGAGTGGAGGAGATGAGGCGGAAGCCGTCGTCGAGTTGTAACTGAATGTCCCATTCCGTGAGGTGTTCCGGGGCCCATTCAACCATGTACTGCGTTTGGCCGTATTCTGTGTCCTTGTGTTTGGAAATGATGCGTGTTACGTCGCAGGGGGGGTAGTGGTGGTCTGAGGGGGTGAGGTATTCTGTGTCTAAGTGTGTGGTGGGTGCGGTGGGGGTGGGGTGAGTGGTGCGGGAGGTGCAGATGCCGGATGAGAGGGTGGGGGGTGAGCGGGGGAGGTGAGGGGAGAGGAGGGGAATCCATGAGGGGTGTATAGTGGTGGGGGGGGATGCTTGGCTGGAAGTGAGGCTTGTGATGGGGAGGCGGTTGTGGATAGTATCGAGGGGTTCAGTGAGGATTGCGGCGAGGAGGCGGATGGGAACTGAGAGTGGGGTGGTGGACCCCGTGAGTTTGGTGATGGATTTGCATGATTTGAGGATGAAGGAGGATGAGGTGGCTCTGAGGAGGACTTGTGGCCACGAGGTGATGTTATTTTTCCAGAGGGGGGTGAGGCGGGGTAGGAGGGAGGCGTGTGTTTTGCGGGGAGAGAAATCGCAGTAGGCTTGTTTATATGTGTGAGGGTCGGTGATGTGTGTAGCTTTGTCCCGTAGTGAGGTGAGGAGGGCGTTGTCTTGAGTGGTGAAGTGGGCGCGGATTGTGGAGGCGATAGGGTTGGTGAGGGAGAGTGGAGGGATGTTGTGGAATAGGGTGCCCGCATCGCGTTGAGCTCTGACTAAGCATTTTAGTGTAGGTGGGGTGTAACATGTTGACATGATGGATTCCGAGGGCCAGTGGGAGTACGTGGTGGACAGGGTGCGTATGTGTGCGCGGGCCATGTGGCCTCTGTAGCCTGAGTTGTTCATGATTTTATGTAGGTGGCAAACTGTGAGTTGTGCTGCGTGGGCTTTGAGGGAGGGGAGGCCGTATCCTAGGTCTGAGGTAGGGCGGTGAAGGGCGGTGCGGGGAAGGTTACGTACCGAGGAGACGGCGGAGCGGAGTGCGCGGCAGATTTGTCCTTCGAGAGTGTCGAGTTGGGAGTCGGTGAAGAGGCCGAGCTGGAGGGTGAAATGCTTACCGATGAGGAGTCCACGGATGACCCTGATTCTGCGGGATTGTGTTAGTGGGGAGGTGGAAAGGGTGGTGATGAGGGATGCAGTGGTACGCTTGAGTTCGTGCCAGTGTTTGGTGAAGTTGAGGGAGGTGTTTAGTTCTACCCCTAGGACGCGGTATGTGTCCTTGGGGCCAATGGAGGGGATGGGGGCCGGGGTGGAGTTTAGGGAGATGAACTGAGTTTGCAGGCGGGATGCGAGGAGGGTAGTGTTGGCGAGGGTGAGGGCGTTGCCTGTGCGCCAGAGGGCGCCGGTGATGCAGCATTTGCGGATGTTGACGGTCATGCCCGTGTAGGCGCTGAAGAGGGAGAGTTTTCTGAGCTGGATGGTCATGTTGGGGGTCGAGCCCGTGGCGAGGCTGAGGTCGTCGGCGAAGCCGTGTCCTGGGTATGTGGCTGTGGGTTCTGTGGGGTCGACGTTAGTAGCGGGGGGGCCTGGGCGGTAGCCCCGGCTTCCCACCGTGAGCCAGCGAAGGAAGGGTTCAAGGAAGAGGGTGAATAGAAAGGGGGAGAGGGTGTCGCCCTGGAGGGTTCCGCGATTAATGTCTATAGAAGGGGTGGGGCCATGTGGTGTAATATAGTCTGTGGTTGAGACCCCGTAGAGGTGTTCGCATGTGTCGACAAAGGTGGGGGGCATACCGAGTTGACGCATGTGTTTGAACATGATACGGTGGTCCGCGGCGTTGAAGGCGCCTTTGAAATCTGCGTACATGACGTAGATGTCTTTGCTGTGGAGTTTCGCGTCCTCCATCGTCATAATGAGGGAGGAGAGGGCGTCGTGGATACTGCGGTGTTGTCGGAATCCGTCCTGTTGGTCGCTGAGAATGCCGTGGGTTTCGGCGTACTTCGAGCCTGCATCTTTGATTAGTGCTGTCCATAGTTTAAGGAGGTTATTCATGAGGGCGATAGGGCGGTAGTTATCGAGGAGGGAGGGGTCGCCTTTTTTATGTAGGAGGCATGTTGTGCTGTGGCACCAATCTGGAGGGGTGTAGGATTTGTGTGCTAGGAGGGAGAGGAGAGAGAAGAGGGCGGAGCGGGTCGCCGGTGGTAGGAATTTGATTATTTCGTTGGGGATACCGTCGGGGCCGGGGGCTTTGCCGGTGCCTAGGGAGTTGAGTGTTTTATCGAAAGTGTCGCGGGTAATCATGTCGGCAAGGGTGAGAGAGGGGTCACCGCGGGGTTCGATGGTAAAGTTGTCGGGGTTGTCGGGGAGTTCCCATGGGGGGGTGGGTAGTTCGTGTGGGGTGGCGCAGCCGAGTTCGGTGGCGAAGTGAGAGTGTATCGCATCAATGACGGCGGAGGGTGAGGATGCGGTGGTTTTATCGGGTTTGGTAATGCGGTGGAGGGTGGAGGCGGAGCCGGCGGGGGGAAGGAGGCCGCTTTTAATTTTCAATCGGCGGTGGGAGAGTTTGGGGCAGGAGTCGTAGGCCGCGTTGGCTCGAGTCTTTATTTTCTTTATCTTATCCGTTGTGGTGGCGTGAAGGAGCTGGCGTATGCGTGCTTGGCACTGTTGCTTGATGGCGTCAGGGGAGAGATATTCAGTTGTGTTTAAGAGGGCTTGGGCGATGGGGAGGGGGCCGTAGTTTTTACTGCATTTACGGAGTTTGAGGATGTGAGTGCGCGTTTTATTTGGTAACCAAGTAGGGTTAAGGGACGCTTGGGGTGGGCGGGGTTTCTTGTCGGGGAGGAGGGGCCAAACTGTGGCTGCGTGGTTCATGTGTTGGGAGAGGAGTGTGGTGAATTGTGAGGCGAGGGTGTCGAGGGTGTCGGGGGAGGCCGAGGTGTGTGAGGTGTTGAGTATTTCTGCGTGGAGGGCGGCCGTTTGGTTGATGAGGTCGGGGGTGCTGGATTGGTACGCTTTAATGTGGTTGGGTGTGAGGGGAAGTCGAAAGGTGAGTTTGCGCGTTGTGTGATGTGTGTGGGGGTGGGTATGGGGGGGGGGGGGTGGGCCATGAGGGAGGAAGGGGCGGGTATGACGAGGTGGATTGCAGAGTGGTCAGTAAAGTGGGAGGGGGAGGGGAATATCGAGCAAGAGGATGGTGGGAGTGTGATAGGTGAAGGAGGTGTGGTGAGCCAGTGGTCAAGGCAGCCCCCGCTTCGGGGGAAGGTAGGGATGGGGTCGTGGAGGGGGTGGAGGTGGGTTTTGAGTAAGGAGGTGAAGGCGGGGTGTCCTGTACCTGTGTCGGTGGTGGATTGGAAGTCCCCACCCCAGAGGGTGCGGTGGTGCGGGTGGTCGTCCGCTAGGCGGAGGCCCCAAGCTGCAACCTCTGCGTAGAGGCGGGTCAGTGGGGGGGTGGAGAGCTGGGGCATATAAGTACCGATAAGGAGGTAAGGGGTGCCTGAGTGGGGAACGATTTTTAGGCCTGCGATATGGGGGATGAGGTGGGGGGGCGGGGTTAGGACAGTGGCAGACTGGAAAGAGGCTCTGCGGACCGCGAAGAGAACGCCTGCGTTGGGTAGGGGCACAGGTGAGTAGCAAGGTCGGGAGCTTTTGAGGTGGTATTGGGGGAGGGCTACGCGCCAGCGGGATTTGTGGGTGGCGTGGTTGGTTTCGGTGAGGATTAATACGTCCGGTTGGTGGGAGGTGGAGAGGTGTTCAACATCCATAATGGAGGTGTGTAGTCCGCGGGTGTTGAGGTTGATGAAGTGTAGTGGTTGGGATGTGTGGTGCGGGAGGATGGGGGAGGGGAGGGAGGCGGTGATGCGGGGGGGGGTCATCGGGGGGGCTTTCGACGGGTGGAGGTTGGAAGGGAGGGGGAAGAGGAGAGGAGGGGAGGGGAGGGGGTGTGTAGGGGGAGGGAGTGGAGGGGGAGAGGGTGGCGTGGGGGGTTGTAAAACGGTGAGGAGGTGGTGACGGCCCTGTGGGAGGGGGGCGGAGCGGAAGGTGTAGTTCCAGAGGAGAGTGTGGAGGGAGTACACGGAGGACCGGGGGTCAAAGGAGGGGGGGTTGTAGTGTTGGTCCGGGGGGGCTGTGGCGATGAAGTAGGTGTGGAGGAGGGCGTGAGTGCCGCACGACCATGCTCTGTCGGAGTCGTTTTGGCGAGGCGGGTTGAGGGAGTGGAGGGTGCCGACGGGAGGGGGGGGAGAGGAGTTCCAGTCGGAGAGGAGGTTGAGAGAGCGGGCGAGGAGGTCGGGTGGGGGGGGGGTGATGTAGAGAATCTATCCAGGTAGCGGAGGAGTGAGTAATGTGGAGGAGGCCGAAGTGTGAGTTCTGCCACGTGAGGATGAGGAGAGAGTGGTTGGGTGTCCCCGGACGGGGGGGGGAGCCGCGGTTGGCGAGGTTTGTCCAGTGACTGGGGTATTGGGAGTTGTGGTGGTGGTTATCGACTTCGTTGTTAGTGATAACTGTGTACGAGGCGGTGGGAGTCGAGTGGAGTTTGGTTATTGCGGAGGCGAGGCAGGAAAGGTTGGAGAGGTCCTGGTATTGACCCCATTGGAAGGAGAGGGCAGCAGAGGTATCGAGGTATCCGATGGGGGTGGGGAGGCCGTATTCAAGGTTTAAATCGAATAGAAAGTTATGCATTGTTGTGCAGGAGGTGCGGGGGTTAAAGTGGGCCGGAAGTCTGAAGTGAGTCAAGGCGTTTACAGTATGTCTGCGGATGTCGGGTTGGGGAGTGGGGGGGGGGGTGTGGGGTCTAACCTCGGGTTCGTCCTGAGGGGACCTAATGATGATAGTCGGCCTGCTTGGCCGGGGGTGACCTGTGGTGGGGAATGGCTCTGGGGGAGTTGGTGTTGGCCTTTGGGTGTCTAGGGGCTCCAAGTCGTCCTCCGGCTGGTCGGAATAGCCGTCGAGGTCGAGTTCTTCGTCTTCAGGAGAGCCAGCTGGAAGGGGGAGGTGGGCTGGGTCGACAGGGGGAGGGGGGGTATTCGTGACGAAGGGGGGGATGTGGTCGGGAAGGAGTGGGGGAGAGGGAAGGGCACGTTGGGGAGAGAGGGAGGGGTGCGGGGGGGCGCGGGGTGGGGGGGACGGGGAGGGTTGTTTGCGGGAGGGGCGAGAGTGCTTGGTAATTCCTGT
>JAPMLY010002514.1:0-50787 GCA_026401115.1 Tetraselmis chui
CCTCAACACCAGGGGGCTACACACATCCATCATGGACGTGGAACACCTCGCCACCACCCACAGCCCTGATGTCCTCATCCTCACGGAAACTAAACACGACACCCACAAATCCAGATGGCGTGTCGCCCTCCCACAATACCTACTCAAAAGCTCCAGACCCTGCTACTCATCTGTGCCCCTACCCAACGCAGGCGTTCTCTTCGCGGTCCGAAGGGAATCGTTCCACTCTGCCACTGTCCTCACCCCACCCCCCCACCTCCTCCCACATATCGCAGGCCTGAAACTCGTTCCTCACTCAGGCAACCCTTACCTCCTCCTCGGAGCCTACATGCCACAGCTCCACAGCCCCCTACCAACACGCTTATACGCGGAGGTCGCGGCGTGGGGCCTCCGCCTGATGGACGACTACCCAACTCACCGCATCCTCTGGGGCGGCGACTTCCAAACGACCACCACACAAGGTACAGGCAACCCCGCCCTCACCTCCTTACTCGAATCACACCTCCGACCCCTCCACCCCCCACTCCCCACCTTTCCCAGTAGCGGAGGTTGCCTCGACCACTGGCTCACCCCTCCCCCCTCCCCTCTCAGTCTCAACCCGCCTGCGTGCTCGACTTTCACCTCTCCCTCACACTTCTCCGACCACTCAGCGATACACCTAGTTATACCTGCCCCCTCCTCCCTCATCGCTCGGCCACCCTCGGCCCACAACCCTCCCCGCACTCACCACACCACCCGCAAACTCACCTTCAAACTCCCACTCCAACCGCACCACATTACATCATACCAACGTAGCACACCCTCCCTTATCAACCACACGGCCTCCCTCCACGCAGAGATTCTCAATACAACCCCTTCCATGGCCTCTCCCGATACCCTCGACACCCTAGCCTCGAAATTTACTGCACTACTCTCCCAACATATGGACCACGCGGCCACCATATGGCCCCTCCTATCCCCGAAGAAACCCCGCCCCACTACCTCGACCATTAATCCCACCTGGCTCTCTAAAAAAACACACAGACTCATTCGTAAACTCCGCAAATGTAGCACCAACGGCGGCCCCCTACCCCTAGCCCAAACCCTCCTTCAAACCTCTGACTATCTTTCCCCTACCGATATCCACCACCAGTGCCAGGCACGCATACGCCAACTACTCCGAACAACCACTACAGATATACTCCAAAAGATTAAAACCCGCACCAACACTGCCTACGACGCCTCCCCAAAATCCTCCCACCGCCGCTTAAAAATTAAAAGCGGCCTCCTCCCCGCGACCACAGCAACTACAACTCTCCACCGCATTACCAAGCCCGATAAAACCACAGCATCCTCCCCCTCAGCCGTCATTAAGGCGGTCCACTCCCACTTCACCACCGAACTCACGCGAGCCACCCCGCCCGACCTCCCAATACCCCCCTGGGAACACCCCGACAACCCTGACAACTTCAACATCGAACCCCGAGGGGACCCCACACTCACACTAGCCGACATGATTACCCGCGATACATTCGATAAAACCCTCAACTCGCTAGGCACAGGCAAAGCCCCCGGCCCCGACGGTATCCCCAACGAAATTCTCAAGTTCCTACCCCCGGAGACCCGCTCCACCCTCTTCTCCCTCCTATCCCTCCTTGCCCATAACTCCTACACACCCCCTGAATGGTGCCATAGCACAACATGCCTATTACATAAAAAAGGGGACCCCACCCTCCTTGACAACTACCGCCCCATCGCCCTCATGAATAACCTTCTTAAGCTATGGACAGCACTAATCAAAGACGCAGGCTCGAAATACGCCGAAACCCACGGCATCCTCAGCGACCAACAGGATGGCTTTCGACAACACCGCAACATCCACGACGCCCTCTCCTCCATCATCATGGCCATGGAGGACGCAAAACTCCACAACAAAGACATCTACGTCATGTACGCAGACTTCAAGGGCGCCTTCAACGCAGCAGACCACCGCATCATGTTCAAACACATGAGGCAACTCGGTATGCCCTCCACTTTTGTAGATACATGCGAACACCTCTACGGAGTCTCATCCACAGACTACATTACCCCGTATGGTCCCACCCCCTCCATAGACATAAATCGAGGTACCCTACAGGGCGACACCCTCTCCCCGTTCCTGTTTACCCTCTTCCTTGAACCCTTTCTTCGCTGGCTCACTGTGGGTAGCCGGGGCTACCGCCCAGGGCCCCCCGCCACTAACGTCGACCCAACAGAACCCACAGCCACATACCCCGGACACGGATTCGCCGACGACCTCAGCCTAGCCACGGGCTCGACCCCAAACATGGCCATCCAATTAAGGAAACTCTCCCTCTTCAGCGCCTACACAGGTATGACAGTCAACATCCGCAAATGCTGCATTACCGGCGCCCTTTGGCGTACAGGCAACGCCCTCTCCCTTGCCAACATCACCCTCCTCACATCCCGCCTCCAATCACAGTTCATCACCATCAACTCCACCCCGGAGCCCATCCCCACCATAGGCCCCTCGGATACATACCGCGTCCTTGGGGTCGAACTCAACACCTCCCTCACCTTCACCAAACACTGGCACGAACTCAAACGCACCACCACATCCCTCATCAACGCCCTCTCCTCCTCCCTACTAACCCAGTCCCGCAGAATTCGCGTCATCCGTGGCCTCCTCATCGGAAAACACTTTACCCTCCAACTCGGCCTCTTCAGCGACTCCCAATTGGACACCCTCGAAGGTCAAATATGCCGCGCCCTCCGCTCAGCCGTCTCCTCGGTACGTAACCTCCCCCGCACCGCCCTCCACCGGCCCACCTCCGACCTCGGCTATGGCCTCCCCTCCCTCAAAGCACATGCCGCACAACTCACCGTCTGCCACCTCCACAAAATCCTGAACTCCCCCGGTTATAGGGGCCACATGGCCAGAGCCCACATACACAACATCTCCACAACATACTCCCACTGGCCCACTGAATCGATAATGTCAGGCAGTCTATCCCCCCCCACGCTCAGAAGCCTAGTGCGCGCCCAACGCGACGCCGGTACCATGTTTCACAACATCCCCCCCCTCTCCCTCACCAACCCCATTGCCTCCACACTCCGCACCCATTTCACCAACCAGGACGCCGCACTCCTCACATCCCTCAGAGACAGAGCCACACATATCACAGACCCACACACATACAAACAAGCATACCACGAATTCTCACCCCGCAAGACACACACTTCCCTCCTTCCCCGTCTTAACCCCCTCTGGCAAAATCACATAACCGAATGGTCACAAGTCCTCCTCCGCGCCACCCCTTCCTCCTTCATCCTCAAATCCTGCCAGTCCATCACCAAACTCACGGGGTCCAACACCTCCCTCACTATCCCAATACGCCTTCTCGCCGCAGTCCTCACCGAACCCACCGACACTGTCCACAACCGCCTCCCCGTCACAAACCTCAACCCCAAACAAGCATCCCCCCCCACCACTCTCCACCCCTCATGGGTTCCCCTCCTCACGTCACACCTCCCCCGCCCTCCTCACACTCTCTCCCCCTTCACCCACTCCTCCCGCACCAACACCTACTCCCCCACTGCACCCATCACGCACATAGACACAGAATACCTCTCCCCCTCAGACCACCATTTCCCCCCCTGCGACGTAACGCGAATCATCTCCAAACACAAAGACACAGAATACGGACAAACCCAATACATGGTCGAATGGGCCCCGGAACACCTCACGGAATGGGATATACAACTCCAACTGGACGACGGCTTCCGACTCATCTCTTCCACCCCCACCTCGGTAAACCTACCCACCCCCACCCCCGCCGATTGCTCCATATGCCACAACCCTCTGCACTTAGAACCCACCTCCACCTGCAGCACATGCCCGCACTTTGCCGTCCACTCCCAATGCCGCCCCGCCTTAGGCCCCGCCTCATGGCAATGCGACTGGTGCGCTCGCGGCAAACAACACGACCTCACCCGCCTCCACGAGGTCCAGTGGGCGCCTTGCCTTCAACTACACGACACCATCAGTGAGACCCCCTCCGGCCCCACCGCCCTCACCGCATTTAACTCCGGCTTTGTCCCCTCCACCACACCCATCCTGCCAGAACCCGGACCGCCACCTTGGACACACCGCCTTATCACATTCAACCACACCCCCATCAACCCTGACCTCGACATGCTCCCAACCGGTAAATTCGCCATCCACACACACCCATCACTCCACGACACAACCATACTATGCACCCCCGACGGCCGCGCGGTAACCACCCTTAACGGCCCCCGCGTCCGCCACCTATACCAACTCTTTCGCCCCGACCTCTCCGACCATACATTCGAAGAGGAGGTCTACAACCTCCTCACTCGCCTAGGCTCCCGCTCTGAAATCCACTCTCCTACACCCGCCACCACCACCCGCAACAGATGGGCCACCAGAGAAGACCTCCTCTCGGCTCTCCGTCACACATTCCACATCCAGACAGAACTCTACTCAGACCCCCTCAATAAATCACTCCACTCGCACACCTACCACTCACTCTACCCCGAAGACATAGTCTTCTCATCCAGCGGCAGCAATGCCCCACACACATGGCAAGGCACCAACATAGCCAACCCCGAATACGACCACGAATGCATGCGCCGAGCCATGGAACATGCAATCACCAGCGCACACCGCACAGCCTCACACACCCCCAGCGCTACCATCCTCATACTCCCCCGTTGGGAACACACCCCATACCGCCACTCCAAGTATATCAACTCCCCCTACACACATCACCTATACACCCTTCCCAATGACGCGAACACCTTCTTACCCCCAGACCAACACACAGGCCACCCCACCCCTACCCCATTCGGAACACGCTGGATGGTCGACATCTACCTAGTAGCTAACTCCCTCGCACTCCCCACCCTACCCTCACACACTGCCATGACCGCACTCCACAACACCCTCGAGTCCATATACGACACACACCTCCCGAACCCCACCATCACCATCCCACCTCCATACCTCACAGACTCCTACTCACCTCACTCCGCAGGCATATACTACTTCCCCCCCAACCCCACTCACCCCCTTACCTACCCCCTCCAAGAACGCACACAACTAACATACTCCCCCACCAGAGGCACTCTTGCTTGGAACTGGCAGGACTTCGTATACACAGACGGCTCGAAAAAAGGAAGCAGCTCCCCTCTAGGGGCCGCAGCCACCCACCCAGCCTCGGACACCAACGTCAAAATCCTGGTGACCTCTACCCCTCCCTCCCATACTATCAATCGAGCCGAACTAGCTGGCATTGACATAGGCCTCCAACTAGGCCATACCCACCTCCTAACTGACAGTGCGTGCTCCCTCCGTCTCATACAAGGATACCTTAACTGCCCCTCCGCTTATAGGCACAACATCCACCGCGACACACTCCTCTCTATCACACGCACCATCATAACCCGCTGCAACGCAGGCATCCGCACACATCTCGGGAAAATTAAAGCACACAACCACTCACTCGGCAACGACCTCGCTGACGCACTCGCTAACCAGATAGCGGATGGTCAAACACCAAACACCACATACAACACAGGCTCGGACGTGTCCATCGGTCACTGGACCTGGCCTTACACCCTCATACCACAGACTCAAGGGGCACCCATACCATACATATACACAAACCTCAAAGCCGACGCACACACCCACAGCTGCAAACACACACTTACACCCCTCTCACAGACATCCAAACACGGCGCCCTCCTCGCCCGCGCCGCGGCAGACGGCGCCGACTTCACCTTCCACAAAAAACACACAACACTCACCAACACCCAATTCACCCACAAACAAGAATTCATATGGGGCGTCCACAACACCCGCCTCCTCACACACAACCCCACCATGCGCTGTCCCATGTGTGGCCAATTCACCAGCAACGGCCACATGGCCGGTAACTGCCCATCCATGTCTGGCCTAAGACAGGACCGTCACAACAGCGCGCTACAACTCCTACTATCCCTCCTGGAACGCCACAACGGAGGACGCTGGGAGACTATCACTGCAGACTTCGGTAACAAACCCATCAAGTCTTTCACCCGCCCCACCCCCACCTACACCCCTCTTGACTGCCACCCCCCGCACCCCACCCACATGCCCACCCGCCTTGTTGACGCAGACGAAGGTCTCTCGCCCGACTCCCTAACCTCGTGCCCCGCTATCCTCCCCCCCGAAATCCTCCCGCCTGCACTCCGTCCCCCGGCGCACAAACCCGATTTCATACGCCTCCTCGAACCTCGCTTCGTCGGTCACAACAACGGCCGCCGCCGATACTCATCTATCAGGAAAATACAGATAGGGGAGTGGAAGTACTGCACCGACCACAACCTCTCACACACAGCTAGCTTGATTAGGGACAAATACACACCCCTCGCAAATGCCATCCGAAACCACTGGCCAGGTACCGAAGTCGACATCTTACCCATAGTCATGAGCCGCACGGGCACTCCGCACTCGTCCACCATAGCAAGTCTCACCTCTCTCCTCACCCTCCGCACCGACCCTCCCGACAAACTAGTCACCAAAGCACGACTCGACACATCTCGCATCCTTTCTTCACTCCATGCACACACCGTCCAATGGCTGCATTATCTCCTCCTTATCTACCGCACCAAATCACGCACGACCACTCGCCGAGCCTCCGCATAAAGCACCTCCCCAAGCCATTCTTGCACACCGCTCTTAAACCGCTTCAGACCCTCCCCGGGGGGGAGTAAAACCCCCGACCACACTTGGGTCTCTGCAACATTCCAGGTCGATGGAAGTTGAGCGGGACATGCATTCGGGGGAGTCGCCGCTACGGGAGTCGCTGCAGCATTCCGGGTCGATGGAAGATGAACGAGACGTGCACTCGGGGGAGACTCCACGTCCAAGGTATAATCTTCGATCCACTGCCTCACCACAGCAATGCGTACCTAGTCCAATGTATAATCTCTGTTCAACGAGAGCTCCGGGAGATAGATGGACTGCGGGAAGTACCGCAGCTATTAATCCAACCAACAGCCCGACTGTTCAAGAGCGTGTGTCATGCAAGCAAGCGCTGAGGAGTCCCCAATCGGGGGGGGGTGGGAGGCAGCTATCAAGAGCGAGTATGACTCACTTGTATCTCGAAAAACCTGGACATTGGTCCCTTGTCCTGCCGGCCGCAAACTCGTAGATTCCCAATGGGTGTTCAAGCTGAAGAGCGATCCCAATGGGGAGATTGCAAGGTACAAAGCAAGACTTGTGGCTCGCGGGTTTACTCAACAGAAGGGGGTGGACTACCACGAGACCTTCGCTCCCACAGTGAGGGTGATTTCTGTTCGGACGTTGCTCGCGCTTGCTGCTTATAATGATTGGGAGGTGGGGCAGCTTGATGTGGTGGCGGCATTCTTGGAGGCCGACATCGAGGAGGAAATCTATATGAGGCAGCAGGAAGGATTCCGTCACACCGACATCAATGGAGAGGAGCGAGTATGCTTGTAAAAAAATTCATTGTATGGCCTCAACCAAGCTCCTAGGAACTGGAATAAGACAATCACAGCATGGCTAGAGGAGTATGGCTTCACCCAATCCAAGGTGGATCCCGGCATTTACGTCCGCATCAAGGAGGGTGAGCTTTATGTGTTGGCGTTGTACGTGGGTGACAACATCATCGTCGGACCAGCGGGAAGCTTCATCGTTGGGTTCAAGTCGGCTTTCGGCGAAAGGTTCAACATGCAAGACCTCGGTCCAGTGTCTTGGTTGCTTGGCATGGCAGTGGAGCGTGATCGTGACAACCACGTCATCAGGATTGGACAGCAACAATACGTCGTTTAGATATGATGGAGCCTATAACTCTAAACCCTAAACCTGTGACTCAACACTAGAAGAGGATAAGCCAATCAGCAATAGAGTGGATTATGTTGCTCATGGTGGCAAGTTGTTGAGCGTTAGATATCATCCAAGGGCTCGCAATATACGTTGGCGTGTGCTCACCACCAGGTGAGTGCGTGTCCTGTAAAAGGCAAGTTCTATGCACTTGCTGAGAGTGAGATGACATGCAATGTCACTCACTGAGTGTAAGCATTCCTGATCGCCCCCTCAACTTTGACAGGATGACAAGACCTAGACATGTAGAATTCCAATTTGTATATATATAATGTTGCGCCTACATCAACATCAATCGGGAAAACGAGCCCGTGGTTGTACATGAATGCGTCTTCCAGATGTTGGAACTGTGATATATTCAAGCATTTGAATTGCATTGCGATATTTACAAAAAACACGACATAATAAAAACATAAAAGCGAACAAGACAAACGAATGATATGCATTCTAGAGTGATAACAAGCAAGGGGCGCGAATATACGAAATCAATGATATGGCAACCGGAAGGGCTTCACGGTGAAAACCCCAACAAAGAAACGTGACAATTCCCCATAAAGCGACCCCCCCCCGGTCTGATCATCCCACCGACTCCGCCTAGTCTACTAAGGCTCCCCCAAAGATAGACGACGCAAGTCTACTTCGACGACACCGACCGAGTCCAATTCCCGCCCCAAATCCTACGGAACCCCCATATAATCAGCTAGACTCACTTGACGACTCTTGTTACCTATGGCCGACGAGCGCTAGTGCCGAAAGAGGACATTGGCACGGTTTGGTTTACTGGTGGCAAGCATGAGATTGCGGATGCGACCCCGGAACGCACAACGGCGCGAAATCTTACGGAGACAACTCGATTTACGGTCAGCGAAACAAACTTACGCCATCTAGGAATTGAGTTTTCCGGACAAAATAAGCGCTATGTGTTAACGTCTATATCGCTCGTGTTCGACCCGGATGGATACATAACACTACGCCAACTTCTCGAGCAGTATATGCTTTCTAGAAAAAAATTGATTCCGGCGCGGCGTGCGGGTTATTTGGTTCGTGGAGATCAACAGTTTCCCCTTCGTCATGCGACTTTTGGAAAATCGATCGACGGGTGGATGAACAAGAAAGTCCGACTAGAGGAGAGCATTCCGGCGACGCCACACGTATCTACGACCCAGTCCGGTACAAGTCTTTTAGTGTTGAAAGGCACCGTACGAGGTCACCGATGCCATATTTTGGTGGATTCCGGTGGTTAAGACAACTTTTGGAAGGCTGAGTGATTACGGCAGCATCACGTTCCGACGGTTAATGGAGAGAAATACCGGAGAAAACATGAAGATATCGGTACAACTACGACTCGCCAGCGACGAAGAAACGAAATGTTTACATTAGGAATATGTGACATACGTCTGGATGCGCTGACGACTCGTCGAGTTGGATTCATTCGACGTCATTTTCGGTCAACCTTGGTTACATGCCGTCAGGCCGAACATCGATTGGTCTACTAAAGCGATTCACGACCGTCAAACTAGTAAGGCTATGGTGACTAGCGACGAGTACAACGTACCAATGATAATACATCACTGGGAGGCGGACGCGATGGCAGGATTGTTGAGACAACAACGAGCAGACCTCTTGGTGATTGGACTACGAAAGGTGCAAGACGCGGTCGACGAAGTCAAGACTGACCACCCAACCGAGTGGAGGACTTGATTGCGGTATTCCCTGAAAGAGTTTGCGGGCATCATTTAAGAGCTTGGCGGTCTACCGGCAGCACGCGAGTGCGACCTCAAAATTAATTTGGAGTGCGAAGCGCTACGTATGTTATAAGTAATACCCACTAGTTATTAGTTGCAGATAGCTATTGTAAACTATTCTTGATATTATTAGTAAATGTATGGATCGGACACACCGATACAGTGTTTGATTCGCGACAAAGTCGTCGCTAGGCTGCAACTCTTCACGTCCTTTGTCCCGACACCAAGCGTCGGGCTAGTTTTAGTGCATGTGCAATGCCCAACAAGTGAAGTGCATGTGGCAGTCCGGACCATATCATTTCGTCTTGCATGACCTCGGATAATGAGCTACTGAAGTGCGCCCTCGCCAAGCGCAAGATGATCGTCAAGACGTATGGCATTCATGGCGGCATTGCCTTTGCGCACGCTACCTTCATGAGCGACGTCTTAAATGACCCCTCTCCTTTACCTGCCTCTCACGACATGCCCACCCTAGAAGAGTGCACCGACAAAAATGATGACACCGAGGTGCGTGTCCCCTTCATCTTTGTTGCGTCTTCATCCTCACTCGCCCTCGGTCGTGACTTGTCTCAGTTCAAGCTTATCGACTCCGCCTGCGTGATTAACTTCACAGCCTTTCGTGGTGATTTCGTGACGTTCGATCCACCTTCGGTCGCTTCTCGTGTTGGTGGTGTCGGGGTTGACGTTAAGGATAATGGCACGGTTCCGATCATCATTCCCATGGTGAATGGTGAGTTTATTCGCCGCACAGTCCATGCGTTGTATTCCCTTGACATGTTGACTCGCTCCGCACAACGCATAGGTCGCCTCCTCAATGTCAGGTGGATGCAGACCCACCGCGGTTGCGATTCACTTTCCCCACAGACTCTGATATTGGCATGCTCATGGTGCCCACATGAATGGGTGCGCTAAAACCATCACGCAATGGACTTTACGTGCTCCACCACGAGCAGGTGCCGAAGCCAAGCACCCCAACGGTTAGGCAAGCTGGTGTATAATCTAGTGTTGCCCTCACTTCACAGTGTCATCCATTACAATGGCACCGCCGGTTCGGACACCTCAACATGCAAGGCCATCACGCACAGCATGCCCACGATGTTCCGACTACCCCGGCATTACCGGGCTTTGTAAACACTGTTTCTTGCGATTCATGTTTGCTCCACAAGGCCACAATTGCGCTTCGCAACATCAGTGCTTGCCCCAAACCAGCTCGCCCCCTCATGAATCTGTTCTTATACATATGAGGCCTAGTGAATGTTCCCTCCTTACAATACCTACGCTACTGCAAGCTCGTTATCGACCACCACACCAACAACATGTGGTTGTGGTTTTTGAAGTCGAAAGATGACATATGCTGGGAATGCAAGTGCATCCTGATTGAGATCCGCCACATGCATGCGCGTTGTCACTCCTAGTCTGATGCTTTCGCGCATGTCTTAAAATTTGACTCGGTCTCTGTCTTTGAGTCTTCTTTGACCCGCCAAATGTGTGCTCGGTTGGGCATCAATGTGCAGTTTTCAGCCTCGTACGCTCACCTAATGTTAGGCAAGGTGGGACGCCCAAGGCGCACACTTAGGGACAACGCGTCAACGGTGTTACACACCGTGCACGTTCAAAATTCTATGTGGTCATGCGCGGCCATCACTCTTGTGTATCTTCGCAACCGTACCTACAGCCGCGCCGTTGGTCTCTCCGGTGGCGTTCCGATCACCCCGCTCACGTCGAAAGCGCCCGACGCGTCTAAATTCCGTGTCTTCGGGTGCGCCGTCTTCGCCAAAGTGCTTGACAAGATACGTGAGGAATTGGGCGAAAAAGCGTTCCGTGGAGTCATGGCCGGTTATCCACATGACGCCCATGGGTACCACGTTTACAACCCCGCGACACGCCGCGTCACCACATCCGTCCATGGTGTCTTTCAAGAAGCCCCACCGGGCTTCGGCGCACGTTCGCCAATTGACTCCGTGATCACCGACGCCTCGGACACTGGCGATGCCTACGACCACTCACCCCAATCACACCCCCTTATCCTTGACACGCGTGATGTCGAGGACACCCCTCGCATGCCTGAGGCAGCCCGCGCAACCCGCCTTCGGTCTCACCCCATTCGCTACGGGGAAGTCGTGGCAAGCCTATCCGATTATTCTCCCGTCCTTGTCACAACGTGTTGTGACCTTGAACATGGTAAGGCCAAAGAGGGCATTTTCGAACAGCGAAACGTGGCCATGTTGGTTTAAGTCGGTCCGCCGTTCAGCCACGTCATGTTGGGCCGCCAAGACGAACGCCGGCTACCTATGCGCGTGGGGTGCATTTGTCATATATTGCAAACGCCCCCACCCCCTCCAAATTTTCTCCTCCAAGCCTATGAGTCTATCACTATTATGTTCCAACATGAGCGCTTGGACGCGCAAACATGTAACACCCATATATTGTGCAACACGTACCGCGTCGGCAGCCACCCCTCAGATGCATTCCCTTAACTTTCTACCCAGCCCCATAATGTCCATAACGTGCTCACTTGTCCGTGACGATGCCAAAAGAAAAACAAGCCTCATTGTACTAAACGACAAAAAGCCCTTTACGTTGTCCGACGTCCGGGCCCTAGCTAGTCGCGAACCGGTGCCTCCCATACATGGGTCTCTGGTCGTGGATCGCGGCCGTAATGACGGCTATATGTTTCGCCAATGTTTGCCGCTACAACGACGCCGCTATACCCACATGGGGAGGCGTTTGCTTCCTTCCTTAATCGCGCTTCGTAAAACGGAAGAACGATTAGCATAAACTTTGCAGTAAAGTCCGAATTGCTCGTCTTCAAACCTCCCCCTCTTGCATGTGCGCCCTCTTGCTTCGCTAGATAACGACGCTAGCCCTACACTATTCTCACCAGCTAGTTGTCTTTCCCGGTTTTGCGGAATTACCCTCCACCACCGCGGGAGTCGGCATGTTCCACTCTCGTGTCCACCCTCATCTAGTTTACCTACCGATCTGCCACACAATTTGATGAAATTGATGATGAAACCAGCCAAGGAAAGAAACCACGACGAAGAATGAAGGGAAAAATTCAAATGGGCCCAAGGTCGCGGAGCAGGGATGAAGCAAGCAATGACATAGCAGCAGCATCTGCACTGCCCTCCTTCAAAGCACATTTTAATTTCTTGTAATCAAAATCACAATTAAAAGATATCTAGTCAGATTGGTTTTAAATCTAGAGGTTTGCAAAACTTACTTACATATGTGACAGAACGCAAACCTGAACGGTAAAGCGTTACTGTAAAAGCGGCGCGTCTCACCCAGTCCTCGAGGTGACCCTCGAGGACTGAGGAAACGCCTAGCGCAACGCCCCATGCCCTGCCCCCAGCAGCACTAGCTAGCGGCAGCCCCTTAAGCCGGTGCAACCCCCGAGCACTGGCACTCTCTGCTTTGCGCTCGCCCATCTGGCTCGCGCAATTACAGTCGACTCTCGTAGTCGAGCAGGGTGTCAGTTTACATCGCCTCATGCGCACTCGAGCGTCACGAGACACTTCCCCACGTTCTACGTCGCCGTCTAACAACATGCAGCCTGATCCGTCGTCCTCCGCCCCCGGAGTCGACCCTCTCTCCCCTGTAATCGAACTGCGTACTTCCGAACATATTCAAAGCGCGGTTTCGGCCCTCGAACTCCGATTAGCTGAGCAGATTCAGGCGTCTAACACCGCCTTACTAGCCCAGCTCGAACGATTAACCGGACCATCCGTGCTTCCGAATCAACAGCAGTCCATTCCCCTTGACGCGACCATTGCGACAGAGGGTGGTAAGGCAGCCCCTGGGCAGCCTATCGACCTGCTGAACGACGACCCCGAGCTACACGAGCCCGAGTTCGTCGATTTCGCCACCTACGGTAAAATCATTCCGGCCGGTTTGGAGCGACCCCCTCGGGACATCGACGAGCCTCGTCTGTGGACGCTAACGGACGACACGGCCCGCTTCCTCAACGACCGGAAATCTCAAGCGGGGTACGACGAGTACCTCCACATCGGGTGCTATGCCTTCTTCGACAGCTGCGCCAACGCGGCAATCAGCGAGGCTTTGGACACGCTGTCAGCCGGACCTCCTCTACCAGCGGAGCAGGCGGCAGCCGTTGCCCTTATCCGAGCGGGTCATCGCACCCACACAGCGACGGAGGAGGCCGCCCGTACTCGACTGGGCTTCCTCCGCCTCACCAAGGGCGGACAAACGAGCTCGGATTCGGACCGAGTGTTCGCAGAACTTGCCCACGAGCGTTTCTGCCGCCCACGCCCTACCGCGGTCTCGAGCGCACTGGACGAGCTACGCCAAGCGTTCGTCGATCGGACCCTCGAAGTCAGCCTGCATGCCGCCAGCAAAGCAGCTGCTGGAGCGGCGTTCGCTCGAGTCACGCCGGACAAGCCACCCGGACAGGACGCCAAGGCCAAGAAGGCAGCCGCAGACAGGCGGAAGGCCACAGCAGCAGCAGCAGCGGCAGCGGCGGCCGGAACTAAACCCATCGACGGAGCAAAGACCACCAAGAAATGATGGTGTGACCCGCCGCTCCGATTCCTGCTCCCCGTCCTCCAACTACATGCGTCACCGCGTGCGGCTAAGATGGCGGGAGTGGGAGCATATCGGCGCGAGCGGTCAAGTCGTGAACTGGATCCGCCATGGCGTGCGGGTCAAGTTCAAAAACGGCCTACGTCCCCGGCCTTTCAACCACGGTGTGTCCATGAAGGACGCCACCCAACCTCAACTCGACTTCCTAGCCACGGAGCTTCCACGCTTCGAGGCCTGCGGAGCCTGGGAGCGCGCCTACAACACCCGCTACGTCTCCCGCATGTTTCTCGTCCCCAAGCCCGGCGTCAACAAATGGCGCCTTATCATCGACCTCCGCGAGCTCAACAGCTATTGCGCAGAGTTCAAGATGTCGTGCGAGACCCTCAAACACTTACGCCACCTGTCCCGCCCGGGCGACTACTTCGTCTCCCTCGACCTAGCGGACGGCTACTACACGCTGGGAATCAGAGAAGCCGACCGAGATTTCTTCACGGTCAACTACCGCGGCGAGCTCTGGCGCCTCGCATGCCTTCCGATGGGCTGGTCGGGGTCAGCTTACTATTTTTGCAAACTGACCCAAGTGTTCACGAATTTTCTGCGACGGGCGCCTACCCCGATGACCGCCAACTCCACGACGCCGTACAAGCCGTCACGACGTTTCCTTCGCAACGTCCGATGGCGAGGAGTACGACTGCTACCCTACATGGACGACTTCCTGTTCATGGCCGGCTCGCACGACGCAGCGCTACTGCTACGCGACCGCGTAGAGACCCTGCTCGACCGACTCGGCCTCAAGCGCAACCCCGACAAAGGCTTGTGGCATCCCACCCAAGTAGGCACACACCTAGGCATGACGGTCGACCTCAAGCGCGGCGAATTTCGAGCCCCGACCGACAAGCTACATGCTCTGGCGAGACATGCCTCTGCGTTACTCGGCCGCGCGGCTACCACAGCTCGGTGGCTGCCCGCCAGACAACTTGCAGCTTTCGCGGGCAAAGCGCAATTCCTCTACCTCGCCATCGCCCCAGCCCGCTTCTTCCTACGCGAACTACACTGCGTCCTGGCAACGCGAAACGGATGGGGCGGCCGTGTCCGGATGACGCACCAATTGCGACGCGACCTAGAATGGTGGCGCACGGTGCCCGATCAGCACAACGGCCGCTCTATCTACAAACCAATCGAGACCGCGTACCTACACGCGGACTCCAGCGGTTACGGGTGGGGCGCCGTCCTCAACGACAACCCTGCCTACCAAGCCCGCGGGTTCTGGTACGACGACGACCGCCACCAACACATCACATGGAAGGAGCCATTCCACGTGGGGACCACACTCCATCGACCGTTTCGCGTCAATGGAAAACGCTCAGCTCCCGCGTTTCAACGCCCGATGGCGCGACCCCAAATGCGAGGACGTCGACTGTCTACACCTTCCAGACACCGCATGGCAACGAGAGAAGAACTACTGCAACCCCCCGTGGTCAGCTCTCTGGGTATCGAAGGGTACGGGTACCTGCAGATACGGCGAGTGATAGAGAGATAGTTAATCTTCTTACAAGAAAAAGCAGCATAAGCCACCAAGCAAAAAGAAGAAAAGAGGAAAAAAAACTAAGCCCGCGGAAAATTAAGAGATGGAGACGTGATCTTGATCGCTTTGGTGATATTCTACATTTCTACTGGACCCGCCCGGGCAAGGCCTGCCCAAAACCCCGTACGGTACGAACGGGTATCAGACGAGCGCGCAGGGCCGGGGCCGGCGGGCAGTACTCGGGGACGATGTTAGCCAAGGGGACGTACTGATGCTGCCTGCACTAGAAGCTCACCTTTCGGTTCGCATCAACCGCTAGGTCACGGAAAACCAGCAGCGTGAGATACCGCGGGCAACCTATGATGGAGCGTAGCGCCTATTTTCTGCCGCTTCGTTTTTCGTCTCGGCTGTTCTATTGACCCCTGACTGTTTAGGCCAGCGCATTCTCGACGAGGGACAATCAGGCAACGTGGAACATTCGCCAGCCCGCTGTCGCGGACCCGACCCACCTGACTTGCCGCAGTGCTTGACAAGGTCCAGGAGTCTGTGCTGATGGCGGCACAGCAGAGCGAACCCAGCGGCGCTGCAAAATATCTCGGAATGTGCGGCCTGGCGAATTTGCTGAAACCGAAGAGAGGCGACGTACGTCAGCGCATGCCCCCATATGTTGCTCACTAACAGTTCAGACAAGGGGGGCAGCGTCGCTCGCCAATATTTTCACTGTTGTGTCACGTCGCAGCCAGTCGACATAAATCTTGCTCAGCCACCATGAACACGAGCGCTTATATTTGGCTGACAGCGGTACTATGCTGGCGCGTCGTTGGCTGCCACGCCGTAGGTCGTCCCGCTGTGCACGTCTTGCAAGAGGGAGGAGAGCCGCCCCTTCCGGTTCTTACCCCCCGCGGTGCAGCGCACATGGATATGGAGTGAGACTACGAGAACATTCACGTGCTTCAAGTGCACGGCACAGAAGAAAATAGAGTCCCGGCAGAAGGAGCAGGTGTGCTGTAACCTTTCTTCCCACCGACACTTGAGGTGCTCTGCTCCTCCGAACGGTAGTGAGTGAAATACAAAGCCTACCTCACTCTGTGCATGTCCCACAGATGCGAGACGCTTATAAGAAGAAAGAGGAGGAGCAAAAGAAAGAGGTGGAAGGGCGGCAGATGAAACGCCTGCCGTCTGGGAAGCGATGGGAGCGGACAAAGTCATTCCAGGAGAAATACAGGTGTGCTCAACATGGACGGGCATTTCCAATCACGAAAATGTTTCTGCATGTTGGTGCAACTCAAATCACCCCACCCCATTACTGTGTGTGTGGGGGAGGGAGGGATCAGGTAGATATCAATATTCGGATCGCATGCACTCACTTGGCGGAAAGTGCTGACACATTTACCTTACCATTACCCTCGTAGACTCTTTCATATTCATCATTCTCTCCTCCTCTGCGCGGTTAATTTCACCGTTTGCGACAGGGAGCCGGAGCACGTTGCCGCAGCGGTGTCTAAAGCCATGGAGGCTCCGAAAAACGCGCGCGATGGCCGCACTTTGACACGAAAAGGCAGCTCCATCGTTCGGAGTGATGCTGATTGGAAACCCGACCTGCGCGAGGGCGACATCGTTCGCCATCCCTCGGAGGGGCCCAGCCACCATTTTGGGGAGGGCGCGGTGCAGGGCTTCGACCCGCAGCACGTGGGGTCGACGATAGTCGAGGGCGAGGTGGGGGAGTCCTTGCAGGGCAGCAACGAGACGCGGGACGCGGGGGGGTCGAGGGTGAGGGGGCAGGTGGTGGGGGCGACCAGCTGGGGCGACTTAACAACCAGCGGGCTGGTGGATACGAACGTGTCGGAGGTGATACTGGAAGACGGTTGCTCCGACGGATCCTCCAGCCACGGCCCCAGTCCATTCGATGAGTGATAACGAACGGCAGCGGAGAGGCGAGGATGGGTATTCATTCGGAGCAAAGTTGGGGTGCCAAATGCTGCCTTCGATGACATCTGGAGAAGAAACTAAAAATCTTTTATTTTGACTATTAAATTTGCACGTACGGACGACAGCAATCAAGTCGTCATCAGGCCTGAGTGAGGCGTCACTAACCGACATTCAGTCGGGCTGTAAACTCATAACATATACGACTAGGTACCTCATTGGAGACGCAGCCCGGCAGGCGCGGGCTTAGGGGAGTATTTTGGAAGATCTATCTACATTCATGTTGCAATACTTGCTCCTACTGATGGGCCACGCGAGGCTCATGGACGATGGTATAGCGACTTATCTCTATTGTGGATGAGCGAAAAAATGCCGAGACGGGGGGGGAGGGAGAGACGGCCAGGAGTGTTGGGCTACCGCACGAGATGCGGGTGCTCTTTTCGCCGCTGTGTCCAGCGCTGCTTCCTCTGCACAGGAGAGCAGCAGTCGCTCGGAAGCGAGATCACTTGTGTTCGCGCTGGCGAGGCGCTCGCCTGCAGGTGCTCCTCAAGTGGGTGCTTCATGCGAGCCTCCACTACCTGCGCATCCAGTCAATAGTCACACCCACTCCCATCCTTTATCCAACACTATTTCCCAACTGTTCCCTAAAATATGCCGTTAGACATGCCAGTGATGTGGGCAGGCAATGCATCGGCGCGCCTCCATGATGGCCGCCACGATCCATTCCGAATTGTTGTTGGCAGACATGCTGATGTATGTGCCGATGCAAGCGGCAACTGCGCGATGGACGTCCAGCCAGCCTATCATGTCCCGGGTCAGCCCTGCCTGTTGCCTCCTACGCCGCAAAACGAAACGAAACGAACAACAGTCACGTGACTCGTCCCCACGCCATAAGCCGTCTTCCATTTACACGTCAAATGATAATGAATGTGATTGCGGATTTAGTTCCATGATCCCGCACCATCGTTCTGCCAACTCCCGCAGAGAGGTGCCGCTCTCTTCCCAATCGTCATCCGCCGTCAACGTGCTCAGCGTCCAGCCCGACAGGCGACCGAGGAAGCCCGAGACGAAGGGGTCCAGCTGCACCAGCCCCGTCGGTTCTCCCTCTACCACCGTGAGGTCCGCCTCCCACTCCAGCTCCTCGCCAAAGACCGTCAAGCAGGCGGAGAGTTCCTCGTTTTCATTCCGACACCACGAACCGTCACCCTGTGCAAGCAGTCGTCAAGACTCAGTGGGCATATCCGCTCCTGCCGCCAAGTCGTCATTGCCCGACCGCCCAATAGTTACGCGTCGTCGGGTTAGCGTGAGTGAGTCGAGGGCAAAGAGCGAACCTCTTGCAGTGGCTGTCGTCGCACCCAGACCTCCTCCACGTGTACGCCCGCCAAAAGCGGTCGCAGTACCTCAGCGGCGTGTTGCTTGGCCGCCGAGCCGCGCAGCCAACCGGCTGCCTCCAGCACCGCGAGCTCAAGGAGACTATCTGCCGAAACAGCCGGCGATCGTGGGTCGGGATCGCTCACGCCCAGTAGCCCACCTGTCACCGCTGATATATTTTTGGATTTTTCGGCTTCCAAGTCGTGTAACCGTCGGGGTTTGAGGTTGGTTGGACGGGCCCCTTCCAAGGACCAGCTGGCAGGCAAGCGGAAGTCCGGACTTGTGGTCCCCTTCCCGCCATCCGGTCTAAGCTTCTCGGAAAATAGCCTAGGGACGACATAGTGCCCAGAGAACGCCGCCTGTATCGCCTTCTTGGCGTCATCAGACATACTACTTGCGGTCAATGTCGTCATAGTCTCTTCGCCCGAGGTGCGTAACGGGAACGCTATTTCAAAAGTAGACAGCTGGGTGGAGACAGCTGGTTGTGCTTTTCCAGAGTCTTAGTCGCACACGTACTGGTTGTATACAGCAGCGGCGCCAGTGCTGCTTTTACGACGGATTGAAGTGCTGCCTGTCACGGGTGTCCAATAATTATTTCCAAATACGCTGCCCCTATGCGATCAGTGCCAGGCAGATGTTTACTGGTTTCGTTTCGAGAGGGTTTCCTTGGTCGACGGAGCGCGGTGGTCGTGTGTCTCGTCCTGTAGCTTTGCTCGTCAACGCTTGAACAGTGCTGGCCTCTGCACAGCATCACAGCTACGTGTACATGTTTTCCTTACGTACCGTTCGTTGGTACGGGTGGCGACGTCCGCAAGCGCACGGGCGGACGATTTGATTTTCAAAAATACATGTACCATCGTTGGGTGTACCAATACCAGTACCAGTACCAGTACATTTACCTACAACTGCAGTAGGTAGCCGCGGACCGCCGCAGCCATCACTAAATCTATTTCTTTTTCATCGAGGGTTTTTGGGTTTAGCCACTCTCGCGCCATGCATAATGTATTGATCTCTCCGACATAGCCGATGTTGTCTCTCCCACAAAACCTGTAAATATGAAATGTTTACTTACATCTTCCTCTCCAAGGAAAAGCAGCATAAGCGCCGCCAAGCAAAATGAAGAAAAGAGGAAAAACCTATGCCCGAGGAACAGGAAGACGTGCTACAGCATCAGCACTGCCCTCCTGCAAAGCATCACGGAGATAGGAACCCAAAGTACCATGAAATCAAAAAATATAATCTCAAATAATGTTTAATCAAAACGCATTTGAGGCGAAAAATATGTATTAAGTACGGTACCCGCTTAGGCATTGGTTCACATATTAAGAAATTGATCAGTCGTCGCAGGTTTCCTGTTCCTCGGGCTTAGGTTTTTTCTTCACATTTTATTCTTTTTACCTGGTGGTTTCCGCTGCTTCTACTTGTTTTGAATATGTTTTTTTTATTCAGTTGCTGGTTAATTAAAACTTGCGGTCACCGGTCACTTCGAACGGAGTAGATTGGCCAGCCGCCTTCGCCGGCCGCTATCACAACAACAACCCTTTCGGCGCATGCCTCTAACCTCTAAACTATCAAAACTCTATCTTGCAAGCACGGCAACCCGCTTCGGTAGGCGGGCTTTCTCGCGCGGATCGGGTAGAAGCCAAGGCTATGCAAGCTCGAAGGCCCGCCCTTGAGTCCGAAGTCTTCGCGGGCTCGAAGATCCGTCCGCTATGACATCTGCAAAATTGATCACGACGCCAGTCGAAGTACTATAGAATGTACATAAATATTCAGCCGGTGAAACTTGACACTCGGACCGGTTGCTAGTAAGTTTGGCCATACATAACAATTGGGATCGGCTGCTGAAATTGAATTTAAAATTGTACTACAAGAGTATCGGCAAAATGGACCGACTTCTGTCTAACGGCCATCAATATACGGCTAGGGATTAGCCATCGATACATCGTTGGTAGTATCATCATCACCCGTTGATGGTGCCATCGATATGCTTGGTTGATTGTCAACATCGACATGACGCCAATAGTGCTAATATTCGTGCCATCAATTGTCAAAACATTTTAAAATGTCAATTATCAAAGCCCGATGTGTTGATAAATTGGCCCAAATGTCAAATAAATCTACGATAGCATCGGTTTGATATGTGGTCGATGTCCGCATCCCAAAACATCAGCACCATAAACATCGACGTTTCAAGATATTACTACCATCAACATCGACGTTTCAAGATATCACTAACATCAACATCGACAAATTAAGTTGATCCCTGGCCTTACATCAATACTCTGCCATCTAGGACACTTAGGAGAACAGTCGGGCCGGATACTCTTCGACCTAGTACACCTATCGAGTATCGACAAACCTATATGTAATGTGTGTCCAAGTTTTGATGCTTGCCAACCCCCCCTCCCCCCCCCCCCCCCCCCCCCCCCCCCCCCACACACACACCACCACCAACTCCGGCACGACCGGAGTCGCATAAGAATAGGGGTCAAGTAGGCCCGACTCGACGAACACAGACTAGCCGACTTGAGTACTATTTATTTCTACAGTTTATAAGGCCAATTCCTGACGTGTGCCACGCGTGGGGCGGGTGTGGTAGCACAAGCATATGCCCCAAGCATTCCAAACACAACAATCCACGTGCTGAGTCCCAAGCGGCCAAGTTGGACCTCGCCCCTCGCCAATGCCGATCGCCCTCGCCCATTTAAAGCGTGCAATGCTTATGGAAGCCCGCACTATGCGGGTTTTTACTCGCTTGTTTTCCACATCACCCGTGCTAGTGGCGTGTGCTTTCGTGCTCCGCTCACACACCCGCAATATAACCTCCAAAATATTGTCACATTCATGGCAGTATCGGCTGTATTGGCGTGCCATCCATGTCGACATTCAAAATCATCGAGCCCATGAACATTGTTAATTCGACGTATAGATCACATCAACATCGAGCTTTCAGAATATCAATAATATCATATTCGTTCTAGTCACTCGTTCGCTCCGCTACCTTTTGACTTGGCCTCCATCCACTGGATAGAATATTAGAATCTCCCGCCCCCCCCCCCCCCCCCCCCCCCCCCCCCCCCCCCCCCCCCACACACACACACACACATTTCATAGGCACTTACCGTATAATGCTACGCTTAGACTAGCATGTGGAGAGACTAGCATCGGGGCAGGGATAGACTAGCAAAGGGACAGACGGATAAGCATAGCAATCTGTGCAACTGCCTGCAAGCTAGCCCGTATACCAAGACTGACTTTTCTGTCGCAGAAGCCCTGGATTACAATGTATGCAGCGCTGCCATTTCAAAATGTGCGGATGGCATCACATCGAAAAATGTCAAAAGACGGCGAATTCCTATTGCCAAAAAGAAAACACAACGGCTAGGCGAGTGTCACCAACCCCGTATCGATTTAAGGCTCTGCGACTCAGGTCTTGCAGCCCGAGTGTGTTGCATATATACGTACCAGTATATATTTGTAATTTGCTTAATCCAGCCCACTGTCATCGCGAATAATGCGAGCGTTTATTCTATATATCACGCCAAGTGCCGTACACACCGTCATTTCGAAGGCGGGCGCAGTCCCTCTCAAATACGCGCTCTAAATAGAAGTGTTGATCGTGAAATGTCCGAAGACGGATAATCTTATCATAAACGGGAGTGCGTCCACTGCCTCAATTGCTTCTTCGGGTACCATAGCTCCCTCGGCGTCACTTTCCTTCAGTTCTCCTTTCACATGCCAGATGCGAAGCCGCAAAGCATCCCCGCAAAACAGGTGGGACCAAGCAGCAAAAATGCAGTAGACACAGATCACAGCACTATGTAAGTGCAGAGGCGCAGTGACGTCGCTGGTCCTGTCGTTCTCGCCCCCCTCGACGCCTCGACCCCTGGGGCGACAGCTCACAGCGCAGCACTGGAAGCTAGAGCGCTTGCCTGGCGGTAGAGCGACACCGCCTCCCACAACGTGGTGGAATTCCCAACGTCAGGCGCCCCGCCCGCGCCCTGCAGGTCCACCGGGCGGTCGGCCACCGTAATCCTGGAGAGGACATGCTGCAGGTGAGAGGCTGCCACAGCGGCCGCTTCGGATGTGTTAAAAGAGACGCGCGCAATGCGCACTGATGAGGACCCCGGCGAGTCCGCTGACCCATCCCAGGCCGAGGCAGGATACACAGGGACGAAAACTTCAGATGCACGGTCAGGAGAGTCGTTAGGCGCAGTGCGGCTGCTAGAGTCGGAATCGTCACGCGTTGGGAGTGGGAGCAGCGTGGGCGCGTTGGGCGGAAAGATGAGCAGACGAGCAAGGTCTGTGGTGGCAGGGATGGCCGCTGTCATGAGCTCCTGTGCTCCTGGCCCTTTCGCGTCGGCGTCCCCAATGGCCTGCGTGGCCGCTGCCTGGGCGATGAGTAACGCCCGGCACAGTGCTCGAGGGCCCTGGGAGGAGGGCCCGGGTGGGAGGGAGAGCGACCAGCCGTTGAGTGCTGCGGTTGGCCAGCTGGTGATATCGACAGGCGAGCGCAGCCCCGCTCGCACCTCGCACCATTGGAACAAGTGCAGCATGGCGGTCGCCCAGGCAAAGGCAGCTGGCAGTGACGATGCGTCATGTTGGTTTAGCCGGCGCTCAGCCCACCACTGCAGGCACTGAGATAGCGTGGCTGTCACTGTAGCGAAGTGCAGCGCAGCCACTCGCCCCCGCCTCTGGCAGCGAGCCGCGTCGACTGGAGCTGTTGTAGGCCAGATGATGGCACTTCCTTGCGCCACGCACAGCCGCACCACGCTCCACAGGCCTATTGCCTTCTGTGCCCGCGAGCCCAGCACTACCGAGAGCTCTGCCTCCAATCTGTCGTTGCTCAATACCGCGAAGTCCTCCTCCTCCTGGGATGCCCCCGGGGCGCTCGTGTCGACGAGAAATCCGCGCACCACATCGGCGTGACAGCATATGCTTTCAAAGGTGTAACGCCACATCATGCTCGGGTGCTTCTGCAGGGCAGCCGGTAGAGAGCAACGTTACCCAAGTCCTCTCTTGAATGTCTTACACCATGGCTTTCACCAGTCAAAGTACCAGTTCAATGTGAGCATTTATGAAAACATTTTCTCATTTTCTTTTTATATAAATATTGCGTTTATTAGACTGGGGAGAAATTAATTGAGAGCAAGTACGTGAGTTGACATGCAACAATGCGTACCTCATCGCAGCCATGGGCTTCTAATAAATGCGCCCTGTCTCTGAGCGCCTTCATCCGCGCTGACGTCGGCGGCTCCCACATGCTGTCCAGCGCGTAGCGCACCCCCAGCGAGAACGCGGCCGACTGATACTCGCCTGCCGCCTCCAGTTCGTCCACCGCACGCGCATGCACGTCTGCCGTGGTGACCGCGTCCACCTCGCCACACAGCGCGTCCATGCTGGGCAGGAATGGCGCAATGGCGGCGATGATGCGATAGAACCGCATGAAGCGGGTGTCAGCTGGGCACCCCTCAAATACAAAAGTTTGGTGCGCCTGTTGTGCAAAGTTGCGCAAGAGGAGAAAGTCTGTCGTTGCATAATTCGCAAACAACGCATACGTGGCGCACAGGACCCGTCCAATCGACAGTGACTCTTTGTACCTAAGGCAAGGAGGCGGATTGATCAGTGAAGCCCTCTGATACGTTCAACTTGCTCATGGAAACACCCTGGATCGATAGGATTCCAGAGCTGTTTCATTGCATTATCATGGTAAGCTGACAATGTGGGATGCACGAAAGTTATGCTCTGAAGGTTCCACATCGACTGGACAGATTTGAGCAGAAGCTGGGTATTACCTGGTGTTGAGCTGCTGCCGGATGTTTTGACTGAGCATGTGATCGTTCAGGCCCCACTCAGCCACGAGCGGCGCCGTCCAGATGACGAAGTTAGAGGGCTGAGTAGCCAGGCTGCTGCTGCTCAGGGCTGGCGTCTCCAGTTCTGTGGTGATGCGTCTGTGCATGGCTGAGGCAGCTCCTTGCCCGAGTCGTGTGGAGCGGTTTGCTTCCGTGCGCCGCTTGAGTCGCAAGTGACCAACTTCTCTTTTGCTATTCAACCCCATGTAGGCGCCCTGCAGTTCCCCAAACCATCTCTGCAGCTCGTTCTGGTTCATCAAACCCATCAGCCCCATCATGGCCACCTGCTGCATGCCATCCTCGACCGCCTCAACCGCAACCAGCGCCACCTCCGGCTCATCTTTCAGTGAATAGAGACTGAGAACCTGAACCAGGCGATCCTGCAATGAGAGTGAAGACAGCAAGAGCAAACGAGCAAGGGGGTCAGGACGGCTGAGAACACCCCGATGCTGTGCCCAGCGGCTATGCTGAGAGCAGCACCGACTTCATCCACCACTTAACAGACCCTCATTGCATTCGATATCCTCTTGCCAATGATTTCAAAGCACGACTGATGTCGGAGAGGAATAGGACGGAATGGAAATAGGGGGAATAGTGCCTCACCTGGTACTGAAGTGCCTCGCGATGGAGGCCCAAGGCTGTCATGTGGCGCACTGCGCCCTTAATGGCGGTTGCAGCTTCAGCAATCTCGCTGGGTGATACCTTGGGAGCCCCGCGCTTCCCGGCACCGCTGCCCCCCCCCGGTCCGGACACAGAGAGGCAGCTCTGAGATTCATCGAACTCTCCGCCAATGAGCTGCAGCCAGTGCGAGGCGACCCGCTGCCGCAGTGACACCTCCTCCCCTGCTGCATCATTTCCCACTACCGTTATCACTTCAAGCTGCATGGACAGCTTCTCGATGATGGCACGGTGCATGGCACGGCGCTGCTTGTATAGCAGCGACTGGTACACCACTTGTTGGTACATGGCTCGCTGAAACTGCAGGACGGGATTGGAATAGGCCAGGGCAGCGGCATCGAATCAGTCACTTTCTCTGTCACTGAAAACATACACTTATGACTAGTGCATCCTATTGTCCTTCCCTCAGCGAAGGTCATCAGCAAAATGAAAATATCCGCCTGCCACGCATACCTCCCAATGACCGCCCTGTGTAAGTGTTATGAGCTGAAGCTCACGGAGACGGTGGAGGTGCTGCTGCAGTGTACCCGCCGTCGTGGGTATCTCCTGCTGCACTACTTCCAGCAGTAACGCCTCCTCGAATGCCGTCCCAATGACGCTGGCGCAGCGTAGCAGCAGTTGCAGATCGGCGGGGATATTATCGATATGGGTCTGGACAAGGCTGTGCACGGACGGTGGTACAAGGCCGCCCACACTGACGGTCGAGCCTAGGCGCATGATGCCGTCGCTGTCAATCTTCACTCGGTTCCGCAGCCACATGCATATCTCGGTCACGTACAGAGGAATGCCCTGCGAAAAGTCTACACAGCGGAGGACTCGCATCAGAAAAAATCTGGCGGGTGGGGGAGGAATAGCACCGCCTCCCATACGATCGCGCAATTGTGGCAGGCCGCAGCCAAACTATCCTGAGTCGGTGCTTCTACAGAGCGATGCGACTCGAGCATTAAGCTCATTCTTGAAAGTCTCAGAAGAGCGGCACAAGTGAAGGCGGCAGGAAAAAAGGACGAGAATTTGTCTGGCGTTCAGGATTCGAATGATCCGGAATCTGGCTGCCGGGAGTCATTTACAGAGAAACGGGGCAACTCGGTGGATTGGGAACCAATATCGAAGGACACGGGGTAAGGGAAGGGGCGTACTGAGGATTAGGGCACGAAGGTCCTTGGCGAGGCGGCACGTTGACGCCAGCGCTGCCTGCGCTATGAGCAGCACTGCGCCGTCGTCCACCGGCTCCAGGCTCATCACATTGCTCTGCATCTCCTCAGCGATATCTTGCAGCTCTGAGATGATGCTGGGGCTAAGAATCGCGCTCGTAGACTCGGTGTCTGACACAATTCCGGGATCTTCGGCGCTGTTAACGGCGCAGACGAGGCAGAGGCCGTGCGGGGTCGTCGAGGGGTCCAGCCGAATGGTAGACAAACGGACGCGGAGCTTGTTTTTTAATGTCCGTTTTCTCGCCAGCAGCTGTGCGTCCTTAACGTTCTTAGCTGGCTGCAGCACCGCGTGCAGCACACATATCGATGAGTAGTCGGCGTGGTGCGCGTCGTCCAGCACCAGCACCGTTCGTTTTCGCGCGCAAATCGCGCGGATGACTTTAGTGTACAATTCCACGTATCCAGCCAGCCGCCCAGCTGGCGCCTGGATTTTCCCCACTTCAGCGAGTTCCACGGCATGCTCGCCAATGGGCACCGGTATCGTACGCGTTGGCGTGCGTCGCAGGTCCAAGTCCTGGAACAGATTGACGACAGAAAACGTTTTGCGCCTGTTAAATGCCCGGCATGCTGATGCACTTGAGCAAGTCTTGCTGGATAGCCCTCTCCGAGATCAAACCGATGAAGAGTCGGATTACGGACGTTTGAAGACATTTGCGCGCTTATCTACCTTCCTGCTATATCTTCCTGCTATATAGTATATCTTCCTGCTGCCCTCTACCTCTGAAATAAATCGAGATACCTGTCAGACCAGCATTTGTATATCGGTGGCAACTCATGTTTTGATATTAATAAGGTGCGAAGTAGAGGTTAGCATTGAGACAAATAGTTTTTCAGCAGGCAACCCCTCCGACGTGCGCCGGTTCGCTGAATGATCCTCGGAGGTCGTGCAGGGTAAGTTCTAAGTATACAGTCCCCTAAAACTACACCTGAGATTAGACCTAAAGGAAAATCCCAGCGGAGGGCTGAAGGACAGGGTGTCAAATAAGCTGGGATTACGAGCTATACGTAGGGCCGCATCGAGGGGAGGCCGCCGGGAGTCGAGCTACATTCATGGCGTCACCTCAAGCTTGCAAGACACGCCCCAGCGCGGCTCCCCGTGGGCTTCCAGCAGGGCGTCAAGAATGTCGTGACAAGCGTGAAGTGGCTCCGGGTAGTCATTGCTTGATATATGCACCCGCACCACCACCGGCGGCAGGGACTGCCCCCGCGACACTTCCCCCATTTTGCCGGCCGTTTCCTCCAGCACCCCGCAAAGCGAGGCCAGGAGTGCGGACTTGCCGATACCACTGCCGCCAACGACGAGTAGCATGGAGCCACAAGCCAACGGAGATGCCGTATCCCGCGTCGCAAATTGCACAAGCTCGGCGAGCTCCCGATCCCGCCCGTAAAGTTCTCGAGTAGTGGCACCCGCCCGCACGCTGGTGTATAAAGCGCCGGAGGAAACAGCCCCCCCCGTCTCTTGGATCAGCACCAACTCGCACACAGCCACTTCTTCCGCCTTACCCTTCAGCATAACTTTCCCCGCAGGAACCAAGCGGAACGCCACTGCTTCGGGGTTGTTTTGCCACGAGTTCCCGAGCACCTCCGCCTCGATACTCGCCAGGCACGCTACCTGAATCTCCTTCTTTGCGGCCAGCCCAGCCAGCCGAGCTGCTGTATTCACCACGTCTGCAACGGCGGGGTCATATAAGGGTTAGATGGCATGGCAATAAAGTTGCCAAGGAGTTTTCCGGAAATGTCGAATCCATTGTGACAAAGCTTAGCTTTAAAATGTACAGCCAATTCAGTGGAATCCTCTCAGCGCATTCATGACACATCAAATAGGAGCAGAGTAAGGTACTCAAATGCAAGTCTCGATAATCAGCACGGGCCATACTACCAGCAGTAAATTTTGGAGAATTAAGAACAAAAACAGTGATAATAATATATAACAATCGATCCTCCAAGCTGTCATAGGTTACGGTGAATCATGTTGACAGAATAAACACTCTAAAAACTTCGACAGGGCAAACGAAAGGAATGCTGAGACATAAAAGGTGTCTCCTCAATGAAGGGACTGACAGCATATATACCTTATGAATTATTTTTCACTTCCATGTACGCACTGATAGTTTGTTTTGCAAGTGTTTGTTTGGTTGGAACTGAAATTTTAACACTTCAATCCGCAAAGTTGATTGAAAAAAAGGTTGACAACAGACACAAAAACTGGTATCGAAATAGATGGATGAGATAAAGTAAAAATATTCGCGAAGTCATGTGCAAACCTTAGCAATGTACCCTGAACACACTATTTCATTTACACTAACAACTACGGCTGTGACTGAAATTATTTATTCAAGGAGGGGGGGGGGAGAAGAAGGGCCACCACGCGAAAAATACTAACAATGGCAGTACTAAATAACAAATAATGGATCATATATGGAGAATTCGTATCGTTACGGATTCACAACGCCAACGCCATGTTTTGGACTCCGTGAACCTCTTCTCACTCTTGCCCTCTTGTCCCCCTCCCCCCCCCCCCCCCCTCTCCCTGCCCTCGTGTCCACAGTGCTTCTTGTAATTTAATCAATTCACAACGCCAAAGTTGGAAGCCTGACGTGCGGACAAAATTGCTAGAACGGGGAGGACGACCTACTGGGGAAGCCATATTATCTATCGATATGTTGTATTTCAATTTATGTTTCAGTTTTAATTGTTACTCTTTATCTCATAGCTATTGACCTAAGCAAAATATTGATGGTGTTGACAATTTATCGAACACTTAATGTGTGCCATAATAGATAGGCAAGCGCATTGTCTTTCCCTGATTATCATATTGTTTTCACATGGTCAGATTTTAAAAATGCATGTGATGGCGCAAAATGTAAAAGCAAGTGACAACAATTAGTGATAATTGTTCGTTCTATTTTTCACGTTCCTTCTTTCAAGCGCGATTCTCTTTAATTGCAACCACTTTCTAAAATACCCATATGCTGCTTTACCGTACTTACCTCAGAAGCATCGGTACATGCACTTTCGTTTCCATTTTTACGTTGATTACAAAACATTTTAGACACATGACGTCCGTTGTGAACAAAGACAGACTACCTAGGTAACTGGTAGCCATAGACATGGCGAATGCATGCAACAGCAGCGCCGCGGCCAACATTGCGAGTCGCGCTGACACACAGTTCATTCTATCTCGTGTTGGGTTTAAAATTCAGTCATTATCACGTTTAAAAGGCACTTAATTACTACTGATGAGAAAAGCCCCCCCTTTTCCTCTTTTCTTCTTTTTGCTTGGTGGCCTCCACTGCTTTTTTTTTGTAAGAATTTTTGTGTTTAGAAAAGCCCCCCCTCCCCCCTCCCGCCTACGTAAAAACAGGTGTAATTACAGTAATGCAGGAAGTCCCATAATTAAGGATATAATACCAATTGACCGCGGTGCGCATCAGCCCGGGCCCCCTAAGCCGATAATTGAGCGTGCCGTGCGCGCTACTCCCTTCCTAACAGTAAGACCCTACCAATAAACCCTAATATAAACCAAAACCCTAACCCGATCCCTGCAATTACACTAAAACACAGGCTTCCATAATTACACGGAGGGCGCTTCTCTCATCCTAGCGTACTAATATGTGTCAATGAGATTTAAATACAAATATACACCGTCAAATAGTTAATAATAAAGTTATATGGGTAATTTATTATAACGACACACAAAAATAGGTAAGAGTGGAAGAGACGAGACTTTCCAAATAATAATTGATGACAGCAATGCAAGAAAGGGAGGAAACAAAAGATTAAAAAACCGTGAAGAGTGACAACACGGTTGCAAAAAGCAAACACAACGGCGACATAATAGATAATTAGAGGCAATAATCGGTTGTTGGGTCGGGGGCTAACCTCCCATGACGGTGTACTCGCAACGTCGGTCAGGCTGTCCTATGATACCGCAGAATGCAGATCCAGTGGTGACGCCTGCGGTAAAGGTGAACGCGTCGCTGGCGAGTGTGGCGAGCACTCGGTGTGCGATCACGGCGCAACGGCGGGTATGGTCGGGGAAGGAGGAGCCTGGGAGACCAAACACGAAGATGGCCGCCACACCTTTGTCGTCCACGGTGATCTACGAGACGTGCATTCGGGAAATAGTTGTCGTTAATCCATGAACATTGAACATTCAGAGGAGTTAGCGCGATGGACAGCACATTAACTCCGTCCGACGCTGAGGGTGAGACAAATACAATAAATTACAGCGATGATCCGTTGTGCACCGCTGACTTCATACATTTTCCGCGCTTGCTTAAAACACAACAGAACAAACAGCCGCCTTGTATCGCTATTAGTGATGCCGCCGTCGAAATACAGAAGCCGGTGATGGGGGAAGGGATCTTGGATGGTGCGATAGATATGGGGCTGGAACTTCGCCACCGAAAATAGCGTCAGGGTCGAGCTACTATAGCGAAAGCGATAGATTCTTAAAAGAGAACGGGTGTAAACGCACCAATAGTGCAGGGCAGGGCAGCCAGAAGAGAATGCGTAACGCGAGGAAGATATTTCACAATAGCAGCAACAGCATGATTATAACAGCCGCTCCTGGGCCAGTTTTACACCCATAATGAATAACTCGGACACCTTCAATGTATGCATGTTTTTGGGAGAGAAGGAGGGAAAGAGTTGGCAGTCATGTACCCGGAATGTATCGTATAATACTGTAGCGGATGATACGCATGGGGAATACCCCCGTGACGGTTGAATTCTCAAGTACCACATTAATTGTTTTGTTCAAGGTGTGTTGAAGGCCAAGTTACGGGACTCCCAACCCACGCGCATCTCAGCCTCGGCAGCTTATTCAACATGGTCCAATATCAAGGATGACTAACAGATATCGAAAAATCTGCGAATTATAAAAAAATTATCTTACAGGTTTACACCAAGTGAAGGCGGGAGTCGATGCTGGAAATGAATGGCAGAAGCTCATCAATGCACCTCGACAGTGCTTGCAGTCTGTTGGGCATGTCTTAAGGATGTATTCTTCTAGTAAATTCGATGTGTGCAGTTCAAATGAATGTAAATAAGTATCGCTCGATGGGAAACAAAATACATGTTGTGCCTTGTTGCCGCCCTTTCCCACCTTCAGTAGTTTTCAAGTTCTTTTTGCTTGCAATCAATGATGAAACAGAAAAAAAACTGCAGTCAATCTAGATTGCAATCAACAGATGCACTCATACAGAAAAACATTACAAACAAAGAAAGCTACAAGAAAATAAAGGGCTGTGATGAAGATGGAACTCAATATTGATATTACCACCGGCGTTTCAATTATTAAACTCAAGCGTGTGTGGAACACGTACAGTCGTGAGTGGGCGTTTCTTAACGGTAACGGGACGCCACTTCCGACTGTGTAGCGCCGCCTTGGGCTGTCGTTCTCTGCAGCGCATCTGATTACGTTCCCAGGTTTTGCCGCTCTTTCCCCTTTTTTTCTTTTCACAGCAGCGCAGCTTCATTCCGTTTCAAAGTTGAGGTACAGGTACGGGTTGGCATATTCCGCGCGATAAAAAAACATCATTCGATAAATAGCGACCATAATAGAACAGGGAATGGGCACACGGAGAAAATGGTGGACGAATAATAATAATTCGTGACCAATGCCGAACAAGCTCCGTGTAGCGTGAAAAAGTAGCAAGAAATGCTTTATCTATAGGATATAAATTATTAATGTGTATACTCGAGGAACTAGTCAAAGTAATCAAAAAAATGCTGTCAAAGGATTAGCTGATACCCGCGTAGCGAGTAGCGACCAGCGATAGGTATGTACGTTTAGGCATCAGTGTGTAATCTTTGTCGCTGCTAACAATATTTTAAAAATTACAAGAAAAAGCAGTGGAGGCCACCATGCAAAAAGATGAAAAGAGGAAAAAACCAAAGCCCGAGGAACAGGAAGGCATGCCAAAGCATCGGCACTGCCCTCCTGAAAAGCGTCGCGGAGATAGGAACCCAGAGAGCCATGAAGAGTAGCGATGTGATGTTACGGGAGGGGGTGTACTGACGTTGACATGAACCTGGGCATGATGAATTAGTAAGAGCGTTCTGTACCTGTTTAATTTTCCTCCATACTTTCTGCTTTATTTTAACTAGATTATTCTAATTTGGATTAGTAAGACAGTTCTGCTTGCGCAGATCAAGGCCCCCGCTATATGATGATCGTCTGTCGCTACGGGAAGTTGCTACAGGTACCCGTACCTTCAGCTTCCCTTCCCTTCCCCTCCCAGCAACCAATATCATGGCTGCTGTGATATAGATACATATCGTCCCAAATAGAATCACACCAGATCCGTTCGTACAGGTATAGATAGCTATCAGGAAAAATATAAACCTATCGTACAGGTACGGTACCCTTTGCTTAGTACAAGCGTAGGGTACACGTGCGGCGAGTTCCTCTAGTTTTAACATCTCATCCTTGGCCGATGGTGGCAAAGCTCAACTAAGAACCGGCCTTAAACTGTAGTGAGGTAAGAGACAAGCAGGGAGGGACGCGCTACTACCCGGGACTTACCTCTAGCTAGAGCCCTAACCCCTAACACCGCCCCCAAGTCACTGTAGGTAGTGCTGAACATCTTTATCTCACAATTCACGTCCTGCACCCCTTTTACATCGACAGTCCGTGATACAAACAGAATTACGGATCGATAGTGAACAGTAGTGATCTACCGGTGCCGAGGGTGTCGCACTAATTATGAAATACCGCCGTATCGTGCTGCTATCGCGATAACTGCTGAGATGGGGTGATGGAGCCTCAATAAAGCTGGTTTGACTACGCCTGGTAATCCTTATTACCGTATCAGTGGTGTGATCTCCTTTATGATTTCGTACCTATTCGTCATGAAAGCACCCTGCATGTCCACCGACTACCCGTACGAGCTTTACTTTGAATTTACCGACCACCAACCTGAAAATTTAAATTTATTACAAAGAAAGCAGAATGAAGCAGAAACAGGAAACCACGAACAAGCTGCAGAAGGGGTGAAAACAGCAGAGGACCTCTTAAGCCTGTTACATGCTTTCCTGTCCCGCGCGCTTAGGCCCGTCTGTTTTCCATATTCCCGTCGAAACGTTTTAACTACAATTTATTAAGCATGTTTAGGGAAGACACAATCACATCAGCACCGCCTCCCCGCACACCAACCTACAAAAACTACTACACTACAGAGTAGATTGAGAGCAGACAGTAATTTAGTCGTTCCTGGTTGAGCTTTCTCACCGGGTCAAACCAGCGATAGTACTAAATCAAAGCAGTAGGACCACAGAAACCTCAAGCCGAGCATGTGGCGAATGAAATACGTTGACAGAAAGTATGATAAGATGATATCGGATGATGAGACATGGGATATCAGATTAGAAATTTTTTATAACAATAGGCCTAATTGCCGCGAAGGCCCCCTCTTGAGAATGCTGAGGGAAAATGTGAAAAAGCACGGATGCAGGCGGAGATACTAGGAAATCGAGTATAGAAAAGTAGGCCATCATATCCTCGAGATGCTTTGCAGGAGGGCAGTGCTGGTGCAATTGTTTGCCTTCCTGCCTCGCGGGCTCAGGCCTGAGGGAGTATTTTCGCTTTTTTCCTGATTGGCGGCATTTATCACTGATTATTTTGTAATCAATATTTCTCTGAATTAATAGGATACCCGCATCATTTATTGCTTCGTTAGTCCGTTTGTGATAAGAATGATATCATCATGCAGCTGCTTATTTTTTTCGATAGGTGCAGTGCGTTAATATATCAATGGACCCATTGCTGCGCTGCGAGTCTGTCTGCTAGAGAGAGAACATACAGTACTAATTAAAAATGTGACACTATTCGGAACTGATGCATGTGGACCACAAGAGCATTGATTCCCAAATCAGATGAGTGCCGATAACAATCAATCCAATGTAGCAATGTGTGGTGGGGTGGTGACAGCGGGCGAGAAGCGTGGCGCACTTGTCGAGTGGTGGCGGCGCACTGCCCCTCCGCGACGTCAATCGCCTGTCCTAGCTGCAATTGGAGCTCCCTCAGCCACTTGCTGGGCTTACCGTCCGGGTGTGACAGGCTGTGTCCCTCCTGCGGAATATTTCGACTAAATATCCATGATATAATATTGTGATTTCCTTTTCCTATGAATCCTGGAAATAAAATGTAATTGCAATTTTTGAATCGTATTAATTGTGTGCGTAGTATTTCTTGTGTACAAGATAATATTACAGCTGATATTCAGACTTCATCTTGACATTGTCAAATGATAATATCATTATCCGATTAAGACAGCGATAAAAATCTTCCTTTCTCTAATGTAAATGTGGTTTGCATCGAAAACAGTGCCAAAACTAATAGCGATAATTGAAAAAATGGTAAGTGAGAAAAAATAACAATCAGCACGTGAACGACAACGGAAAAAGAAAAGGTAGACGACGGCAACGGCATCACGTCTCAGGTACACGATGAGAGCTACGAGTAATTTGCAGCTGAGGCTGAGTAGCTTGCACCACAATATCCAGACGAAACAGGCCTACAATTGACGTCGAAACGCCTAAAAAAACCCTTGGCGACTGAGTGGACGCACGAGCAAACAGAACGAGCAAGCCACTAGTCTACGGGCGAGGCTCGGGTAGGACTCACCCCGCCCATAGACTAAGGGTACCTAGCGCACCTAAAGCAGTAGTACATGTTTGCCACAATACGACGCGACGATGCAATTCCCCCTCAGTTTCGTTTGAATTCTTTTACCATTCATTTACTTCGCTTTTCCAATGCATGCTGATCTTTGAAGTTACTCCCTCTGTCGCATTTATGTGGTACACCTGAAAGTCATTTCAAATTATAGAATACATAGAGAAGATGTAAGAGTGGAGGAAGGGGGTGGGGGGTGGGGGGACAATCTGAGATACTCGGGAGCTCACCTTCATGGTACCAATGACAAATAGTACACTGACATATCGGTGCTCCGCAAACAGTTGAGTGTTTTTTGACGCAAACATGCGATGCTTCACAAACTCAGGCATGAAGCGCATCATGTTCTTCAATTCGTAAGGCATCACCACCGTGGAGCCCAGCTGCAGACTGCTGCTCCCCGAGGATGATGCTCTGTTGATGCCACTCGAGTCCTCCTCCTCCTCCTGCTCCTCCTCTTTCTCCTCCACGACGATGTCGCGTTTGAACAGCCGCTCCCTCAAGTCCTTCACCGTCTTTTGGCCCACCATCCGCTTTCGCCTGCTCCCCACCCGGGACAAGCTTTGCCTCCTATTCGGGAAGGGCTGCTCCTCGGTCCACAGGTCAGGGACGCTTAGCGGAAAGGTGAGAGCGACACACCCCCCATTGCGCACTTCCCCCATTTGGCCCATCTCCCCGAGCGCTGCAAGCACGCTAGGCGCCACTACAAGCTCAGACGTTTTAGACTGCGCCAGCGCAATGCCTAGCTCTTTCAGCGGTGCCCCAATGATGAAGGCCTCCGAGCGCGGCGTCCTCCTTCCCCCTGCCAAATTACGTCAATGACAGCCAAATCAGGAAACCCCGTACCCAACACGATCCAAAAATTCATTATCACAACTTGTGCATTCTCCATATTGGTAATGCTGAGTCGGAAGGTGACAGAGATAGAAGCAAGATGAGCGACGGTCACGCATGTTGACAATGCCACACCCCTGACGAACATATGAGCGGATAGACAGAGGCCATCTGGTGAGTGGTGAGAGTACGCCATCAAATCTGGCACCGTGCGAGCAGCTATAAGTGTTACGTATGTCGCAGTGACGTGGGTTTTCCGACTTTTACTCGTCGTCGCAGCTTGACACACTAAAATACAGTAAGAATGAACAGACGGCACTCGGGCGCGTCATATGTGACCCTGTGCCAGGGCGAGCTTACCACATATGACGCTGTGAATAGTCCCAACCGCTAGCGCGGAGTGCACGGTCAAGGGTGGATCATCCGGCGCCTTCTGAAACCCGCTTAGCCGGCCCTCCACCACCTCCGCGCACCGCAGCGCTTGCCTCGCAGCAGCTGCGGTCGCCTCCCGCTTGCTCGCCGCTACGGCATCATCCCCCCGAAGACTCGACAGCCTGTCAGTGCTGGAAACAGGGAAAACTACCAGGACCGCATCCCCCGCGAAGCAGTCAATATCTCCCCCGAAGTACTCGATCACGACCGTCAATTTCTCGAACAGCTCGGCAATGAGGAGACTGAAGTCCTCGCACCCCGCTGGTCCCTGACTGCTGTACAACTCGCTCAGCCGTGTGAACCCGCTCACATCGACCAGCAGAACTGCCGCGGGCAGAGCCGTCGGCTGAGGAGCGACCCACCCATGATGATCAGCAACCGATTCTCCCGACGGCTGAATGATTTCTGGTCGACCCACGCTGGATGCCGAGTCACCTTTACTGTTGACGCTCGCCTCCTCAGCCTCCCGCGCTGAGGACAGCTGCGCCATTACACGGCGAGGCAGGAACGGTGACAGTTTTTGTCGAAGCACGCTCGGTGGTGTCGAGGCCACCAGCTTTGCAGTCTGGCTTCGGTAATATGCGCCGTTGTGGTGGCTGCGGTCCCCACGCACGCCGCGCACGCTGACATCCCTGTTGCTGACGGCGGAGAGCAACGAAAGGCGATTCAAGGGCGCATCTGCGTCGCCCCACTCCGGACTGTGCGCGGGTTGGGCCAGGGGACTCGTAGCGAGTGCCAACCCTGACACACAGCCCCCCATCTCTGCTTATATCCCCTACCAAATACAGTATCACTAATGCTGCCCTATTCTTCGCTTATTCTTAAGGCTGGTTTGAAGTTTTAACACTGGTTGAGGCAACCGGGAGGAGAAGCGCAGTCACAATAAAAGCGAGGATGTGCGAATCACGTGATAGGACGAGAAATAGTGGTGGCGTCTCGCCGAGCTACAACGAGGCAGGGTTCCACGCCAGTCCCAAGAGCTGAATGAGTACACATTCCCAAACATACGGCAAATCGCTACTACGATTAATCCAGCCTCGCCGTCGTTGGACTTGTACGCCCACTCCCGTTGAGTGTCCTCCTCGCAGCGACAGGGATTCAGGACTGCGCCGACGGAAAGGAAAGCGTCGCGGCCCACCGTAGCGTACAAGAACTGATGCGACAGTACGCATCAGTAACGTCGTTGGAGGTTACGAGTTACGCGCCCTGTACGGTACTAAGAGATGGTGGGGGGGGGATGGGGGGGGGGGGGACTAAAACTTTTTACAAAAAAAAGCAGTGGAGGCCACCAAGCAAAAAGAAGAAAAGAGGAAAAAACCTGAGCCCGAGGAAGACGAAGGCATGCCACAGCCAGAGACAACAGAAACTGGTATTACAAACTAAAAGCGAATCTGCTTCTAGAACGCGATCTTAAACTGTAAGTAAGGGTACCTGTAGCTGTATTTGGTGTCTTCTTTTTCCCCTCTTGATGCACGGTTTTTTTTTTTGCGCCCCCGGGATATGATGGGACGGGCATGTAAGCCCGCACTAGCACCCCTTACAGGCGGCGTTTTGCAAGCACGAATGAGAGCACAAGTTCGGAACAAACCTCAAACTCATCATCGATCATGCTCCCGGGTAGGGGACGCTAGTGTGAGCGCAATACGTACCATTGTACGAGAACCCCACACGAGGCCAATGTTGGAGTTTCATCAACTAAAACCTTCCAATGACATGCAATCAAACATGAATGCATTTACGGCATTAACCAAGAAAGGTCTGGCCTACCCGTCCGGGCGTCGGCCCATTCGAGTAATGCGAGAAGGAGCAAGGCCCATCTCACGGAGCAAAACATCTCGGGAGTGCGATACATGAACTACAAAGAAAGCAATATGAGGGAGGGCTTGGCGCCTTAACTAGAAAACTTCCCATTTCCTTTAAAATGAATGGCGCCAAGACGGGAAGGGAGGGACACAACCTAAAAGCAATAAAGTTCTAACTTCATGGGAGGTAGCGAACTAACGTACGAAACGATTAAACTCTAAGGCTATTGTCCCAAAATTACGACGGTGGCACTCCCAACGTGGGCATTCAAGTACAATATGTTCGATAGATGCAAGCACATCCCCGCCGCATGCAAGACAATGACGGACAAAACGTTCAAGCATGGTGTGGCGGTTAGCCTTCGAAAAGCTAAATGCATACACAAAAATGTTCTGTTCTGTCGGTGCTCAATTGCTAGGTGGTAGTGCAGATGGGAAGAAATGAGAAGATGTCTCACTGTTTGTGACGAGTACAGTCATGCAACAGTACATTGCAAGACATTGTACATGTACTCGTTACTAATTCCTATTCGTGCTTTTCCAACGGACGGACGTACAAACGTGGGTACGTCGCTACTGCAATATTCACAAGGGTACTTATGTATACTGTACGACCGATACCTCATGGTACGTACATGTACGCACACTTAATCTAACTAGCTAGAAGACGCGCCTAAGCGAGTTCTCCGATGTAAAATAGGCCGCGTCATGATTCTCCATGCTAGACAAGCCGCGTCTCTAAACAAATGACGGCGGTTGGAAAGCCCTAACGCCTGACACGTAAGCGAAGCAAGCAGGCGTTAGCTAGTTGGGCAGAAACCTATTTAAGCCTTGTGCAGTAGAGGGAGGTGACATAACCATTTAACAATTCCTTTGTTCACTTACAACATATATTGCTGAAGTACAAGCAGTGAGACATCTTATCAACATCTTGCATCGACAACATCTTTTGCCATCTTGCAACGTCAGAACTAGACAGTTTAGAACTGATTTGTGCTAGCATTTAGCTTGAGGAGGCTAACCGCCACACTGGTTTCGGAGCTCTTTGGTCGACGCACGTTTTCGCTACCATTTGATTTGCTTGACGTTGCTTGAGTGTCCCGTAATGGCTTTTGTTGGACCCGGACGTTACGTAGTGGTCGTACTTCACGTTGGCGGAACTAAATTGTCCGACGTTAAGCTTGTGTTGCAACGCGAGCCTCGTACCGGTAAAACTTGGTTCCCGGTTGGCTCAGTCACACCTAACGAAGAGCATGTTGATGCTGCCGTTCGCGAGTTACACGAGAAAACCGGCCTTCTCTTGACCCCGGATGATTTGACGCTGTTGAGTGACGCACATGTTCGAGTTGCGTTACCTGAAGGACAACAACTTGTTTACGTTTACTCGGCTACTGTTCCTGTTCCGTACGTTACGACCCACTTACGTACTCTTGCTCAGCTTGAGCAGGCTGTTACAGCTCAGTCGAGGATTAATCCGGATGGTTCTTACGTCGTCCCGGAAACACTTGATATCGGTGGTCTGAATCTTACGCCCGCAAAACGGGGCTACTTCATGTTGTGAAGCAAAAGAGCGAGTTACTTCACTTTGGTTACGTGACTCAGTGGGAGACTTTTCGTCGTCCAGTTAATACATCTCAGACACTTTTTCATGACGGCACGACTGTTCCAAGGCAGTTCTTCATGTACCCCCGGTTTTCATCGGTGAATTTTGGTCTTGTCTGGCTACTGATTCGTGGTTACATTAATTAGCTCTGTGGTGAAACACCGACTGATTTACGTTTGGGTGCCTATGCCTACGCGGAACTTGGTTGGTTTACCCGTGACCCTTACCAAGACTCAACGCAAGGCTGCAATTAACTCCCCGTTTCAGTCCGGTGGTAATCCCCGTGAATTTGAGGATTGGCTCGAGGCGCAACCTCAGCGCTTTCTCTTGCTCGGTATTACGGCTAATTCGTACGACTCAGTTATCTGGTTTACTTCACAATTCTCAGGACATTTGAATGGGTGGTGGCTGAACCGGAAAAATCAAGCTGCCATACCATCTACTTTTGACATGCTTGTCGCGGAGCTGCGGAAGACTACATGTCTCCCGAACATCCAAGATGATGCGATTAACGCTCTGCTCAACCTTACGCAAGGCAACATGAGTTACGCTCTCTACACCAAGCAGCACAACGAATTCTTACGTCGATCCCGTCAGAATCTTACAGCCGATGTGCAATGCGTCCGCTTTATCAACGGACTGGCGAACTTTGCACTGAAGAATCAAGCGAAGTCACACCGGTCTCAGAAAGGTTACAACATCACTCTGGTGGAGCTGCAAAATTTCATGAATGAGTGACATATTCGCCGGAACTTGGTGGCATGCGGTCTACCGTTGGCCCATCTACAACACCTGGAGGCGGACAACCCACTCGGAAACGCAACGTTGATGACCCACTAGTCGGAGCCTCTAAGATCTGGAAGCGCAATGGTGGTGGCCGTGGTCGAAGCCGTGGACGTGGAGGCAATCCTGGTGGAGGTCGTGGTCAACCATCTTCAAACTGTGGCCGAATTGACTTCAACGCCATAGCCAATGCGATGACACCTGAGGAGCGCAAGAGGCACATGGAGGAGGGACTCTATTTCAAGTGCCACAAGAAGGGACACCGACTGTTTTAGTGCCGTGAACTGAAGGGCAAGGCACCTATGGAAGCGCCACAGTCTAAGAAGCAATGATGGTGGCAAGGCTTTTCTACCAGCGAACTGGAGCAGCCGGCTACATCTATTGTTCGTCTTGAAACACTGTTAGCGACAGAGGTCGTCGAAACACCTTCGACATCTCCATCGACTACAGTCGCGACACATGCAACTCTAGTCGCAGGTCGTCGTCGTCAGACAAAGCAGAGACAAAGTCGTAAACCTGTAACCAGACGTTCAATTGATTGGAAACTGGTTGACTCTGTTTTTGAACCTATGCATGCACGATTCAACTTCACATTGGAGGGATGTGCTGATGATGAGGGTCTAAACTCGCACGGTGACTTACCTCACTGTTGGCCGAGTGACTCGATTCTTGAGAGGGACTTGTCAGGAGATCGGGTGTTGTGTTGCCTAGGCTAGTTCTCCGATGTAAAATAGGCCGCGTCATGATTCTCCATGCTAGACAAGCCGCGTCTCTAAAAAATGACGGCGGTTGGAAAGCCCTAACGCCTGACACGTAAGCGAAGCATGCATGCGTTAGCTAGTTGGGCAGAAACCTATTTAAGCCCTGTGCAGTAGAGGGAGGTGACATAACCATTTAACAATTCCTTTGTTCACTTACAACATATATTGCTGAAGTACAAGCAAGGAGACATCTTCTCAACATCGTTCATCGACAACATCTTTTGCCATCTTGCAACGTCAGAACTAGACAGTTTAGAACTGATTTGTGCTAGCGTTTAGCTTGAGGAGGCTAACCGCCACACTGGTTTCGGAGCTCTTTGGTCGACGCACGTTTTCGCTACCATTTGATTTGCTTGACGTTGCTTGATTGACCCGTAATGGCTTTTGTTGGACCCGGACGTTACGTAGTGGTCGTACTTCACGTTGGCGGAACTAAATTGTCCGACGTTAAGCTTGTGTTGCAACGCGAGCCTCGTACCGGTAAAACTTGGTTCCCGGTTGGCTCAGTCACACCTAACGAAGAGCATGTTGATGTTGCCGTTCGCGAGTTACACGAGAAAACCGGCCTTCTCTTGACCCCGGATGATTTGACGCTGTTGAGTGACGCACATGTTCGAGTTGCGTTACCTGAAGGACAACAACTTGTTTACGTCACGGCTATTGTTCCTGTTCCGTACGCTACGACCCACTTACGTACTCTTGCTCAGCTTGAGCAGGTTGTTACAGGCTGTCTTACGTGATTTACGTGCTGCTGATTTAATCATGGGTTTACCATGGCTTGATGATGAACATGCCTCTTTACAATTTGGTTCAACCAGAGTTTTTACACTAATGGACGGCACAACAGTAGAGACTACGCTCGAGGAACGACGCCCTGAGTGTTTACTAATGTCATCTGCTAAAGTTCAGAAACCCATGCGCAAGACACGCCGCAGCAGGGGACGTAATGCTGAATTTTACGTCATTGAACTTACGCCAGCCGCTAACCAACCGACTGAATTTCACACTAGAGGAGCTAAAAACATAACAACGTGACAACTTCCGGTTGTTACTCTACGATGACTTCCCGGAGTTACTGCAACATGCTAACTCTCCGCCCGTAAGCCGACAGTGGGATCATCCCATTGAAACAACTGGCCCGATGCGACGTCAACGGCTGAACGGATTGTCTCATGCAGAGCGTGCTGAGCTAAATCGACAGCTCAAAGACGCAGTGGAGGCTGGTTTGATCCGTCCCATCTACAGTGAGTTCGGCTCGCCAATTCTTTTCGTGCGTAAAGTTTATGGCTCGCTGCGTCTGTGCATTGACTACCGTGGCCTTAACGAAGTTACGCGTAAAGATGCTTACCCACTTCCGGGTGTTGATGACACGCTCGATGAGCTTAAGGACGCGAACTTTTACACCCACCTTGACCTCGCCTCTGGCTTCTGGCAAGTTCGAGTGCGTGACAAAGACATCCACAAGATGGCGTTTCAGACACTTGATGGCTTAATGGAATGGGTCGCCATGCCGTTTGGATTGTGCAATGCGCCAGCGACATTTCAGCGGTTGATGAATGACGTACTTCGCGACTTTTTACATAAGTTCGTTACAGTCTACCTCGATGACGTATGTATCTACGGTCGAACTATGGAGGAACACCTTGTACACCTTAGTTTCGTACATTTCTGCAACTTCTATGCCAGATTTATTCATCATTTCAGCGACTTTACGGCTCCATTGACGGACTTACTCCGGAAGTCCCAGCCACAGAAGGTTACGCTGACGCCTGCCTGTTTGGAAGCCTTTGAGACTCTCAAGTTACGGCTCATTTCTGCGCCATGCCTGATCCTTGCGGAGGTCGGCTCGGACGCGACGTTCACCGTGGCTACAGATGTTTCAACACTGGGGATTGCAACATTCATGTTGCAAGACCAAGGAGGAGGTCTTCAACCAGTCTCTTACTGGGCGCGTAAGCTGAATCCAGCTGAGCGTGGTAACACTTACTCTGCGTACGACTTAGAAGCTTTGGCCGTATGCGAAGCTGTCAAGCATTGGAGGTGCTATCTTGAAGTCTGCTCTAAGTTCCTTGTCGTAACAGACCACGACACACTGCGACATCTGCTCAGGCAACCGAACAACAGGCTGAACAAGCGGCAAGCAAGATACCTGCGGGATTTGCAACCGTTTGTGGGCTCGATGACACTTGCATATCGCAAGGGAGCTCTGAACGAAGCTGACCCGTTAAGTCGGCGTCCAGACTTCGTACCTCATGCCACAATTCCATTATTTTGGGATGGCGAGGTTCCGTCAGATCGAGAATTACGACGGGAGTCCCAGCTACTGCTTGAAGACGCACATTTAAATTTACTGACTGTTAACGCGTTGCAGCTGAGCCATGAGTTCGCTGATCTCATTCGCGAGGGGTTCTCCCATGACTCGTTTTATGGGGACGAGGGTGAGTGGACGAAAGACAGCCGGACTGAAGCCAGAGATGGATATTTTTGGCGCCTCGATCGCCTTTGTATTCCACAGAACTCTGAGCTCCGACTGAGATTGATCACAAAGCTGCACGAAAGTTCGTCACCTGGTCACAGAGGAGTCGCTAACACTCTTGCTAAAGCACTCGACAGATTCTGGTGGAAACGACTTCGCCAAGATATGAAAGATTTTTGTGAGCGCTGCGTCGTATGTCGACGAGCAAAGATTCGACCGCAGATGCCTGCGACTCTTTACCCACTACTTGTTCCACCCAGACCGTGGCATACAGTTGGTCTTGACTACTTGACACACTTACCTGAGAGCAATGGCATTAACAGTGTGCTGATTGTAGTAGACCATCTAACTCGAATGGCCCATTTTCTGCCGTGTACATAGACTGTTACTGCCGAAGTAACTGCAACTTTTTACAGTTTTTACAGTTTTTACAGTGAGTCTACCGTTTACATGGACTACCCCGTGTGTTGTTCAGTGATCACGACCCGAAATTCGTTAGTGGCTTCTGGTAGACACTTGGGCGACGCCTTGGAACACGCATGAACATGTCTTCAAGTCGACATCCAAAAACACACGGACTGACTGAGCGAGTGAACAGCACATTTCAGCAGCTCCTTCGTTGCTTCGGTTGCTATGATGGCTCTGATTGGACGACTCTACTACCACAAGTGGAATTTGCGTACAACGCCTCTCGTGCACTCGGAATTGAACACACACCGTTCGAGGCTAATTTTGGATTCTCTCCTGAGTAGCCTTTTGACCTGCTGTTTAGCATGCGACCGTCAATTACAGTTTCGCAAGACGTAGCCGAACGGTTAAGATTGTTACAGGACGTACATCTCATGGTACGCTCTGTGTTACAGCTACACAAGGACGAGATGCCAGCGCGCACAGAGCCGTCTACAACACCACACTTCGCCAGAGGAGACAAGGTGTCAGCCGTCACAACAAACCTTTTTCTGCGAGGACAACCGAATCGAAAACTCAGAGACAGACAGCTTGGACCTTTTTCAGTGGAGGAGCAAATCGGGAAACCCAGTTACAGATTGAAACTTCCATCGACAGTACGCTTACATCATGTGTTCCATGTAAACAATTTACGACCCTGCTCTACCGCTCCACTACGACCAGCTGTCCAAGTAATTGTTCCTCAAGGAGACGACGAGGAGTTTGACGTCTCACACATCTCTGTTGTGTGTATTAAGTCGCTACCTGGACGACGAAGCAAATATTCGCTCTTCATGACGCACTTCAATGATGATGACATTCCACCTGTCTGGCACCGGTTGAACGAAGTACACCGGACAACAGCGTTACAAGAATTCTTGGAGACGCCACACTAGCACACTTTTGCCAAGACTCAGGCGTACATCGACTTCATGCATGCTCACCCAAAGCGCATTCCTGAGTCCCGGTAACTGCTTCAGTAAAGGAGCTTAGACCACGGAGATCTGCCTCGCGGCGGCCTCACAGATCTGTCAAGAGGGGGAGGGTACGAGTGTGACGAGTACAGTCATGCAACAATACATTGCAAGACATTGTACATGTATTCATTACTAATTCCTATTCGTGCTTTTCCAACGGACGGACGTACAAACGTGGGTACGTCGCTACTGCAATATTCACAAGGGTACTTATGCATACTGTCCGACCAATACCTCATGGTACGTACATGTACGCACACTTAATCTAACTAGCTAGAAGACGCGCCTAAGCGAGTTCTCCGATGCAGAATAGGCCGCGTCGTGATTCTCCATGCTAGACAAGCCGCGGTTTAGAGGCCGCCGTTTGTTTAGAGAACAAATGACGGCGGTTGGAAAGCCCTAACGCTTGACACGTAAGCGAAGCAAGCAAGCGTAAGCTAGTTGGGCAGAAACCTGTTTAAGCCATGTGCAATAGAGGGAGGTGACAGAACCATTTAACAATTCCTTTGTTCACTTACAACATATACTATTGAAGTACAAGTAGTGAGACATCTTCTCAACATATTTCATCGACAACATCTTTTGCCATCTTGCAACGTCAGAACTAGACGGTTTAGAACTGATTTGTGCTAGCGTTGAGCTTGAGGAGGCTAACCGCCACTGTGTTGGTACTTTAGCAGTCTGTTGTAATTGAACAAAGGGAATTGTTAAAATGGTTATGTCACCTCTACTTCACTAGGCTTATATAGTCTTTGCCTCGTTAGCTTGCACATGCTCTTGCTTGGCTTACGTGTAAGGTGCTAAGGCTTTCCAACCGTCATCAACATACTTGCTACGCGTCTCGTCAAGTATGGGGAATCACATTCTGCATTGGAAACCTCGCTTGGTTTGTCGTCAGGCTAGTTAGATTAAATGTGCGCACCTATGCGTACCGGGAGGTACTGGTAGTACAATTCGCATCGGAACCCTCGCGAATTTGCAATAGCGACGTACCCACGTTGTACGTCCTTCCGATGGAGAAGCACGAATTGGAATTAGTAACGAGTACATGTACTATGTCATGTAATGTAGTGTTGCATGACTGTACTCGTCACAATGGCATGAATGCGGATTAGACGACGGGTTGTGGGAAATACACGCGTACGAAATTGAATCATAATGTGTAATCATGCAACGCCCCCCGCGGGTATGCCCGTGTTGTATTGTGGCAATGGGTTCCCAACATATGAAGCATGGAAATAAATGCATGCCAACGATGGTGTCTCAAATCGATCCCATACCGCTGCTTTAACTAGGTTAGAGGCAACGCGTGGTTGCAAAGACCTACAAGCGGGTAGGACCCGTACTTTTTTTATATTTCCGCGCTTGCCCTAGCAAAGCGATCCAGCCACGGTCTGTTGTAAGTAATACCTTCTAGTTATTAGTTGCAGGTAGCTATTGTAAGCTAGTCTAGATATGATTAGTACATGTCTAGATCGGACATACCGATAACTTGTTTGATTCGGTACAAAGCTGTCGCTAAGCTACAAAATTAACACTTCTGTTGTTCCGACAACACGCCTCGGGCTATGTGTGATTGTCTGTGTGATTGTCCCTTTGCGTGACTGTGTATGTAACTACGTATGCGTTAGTTATCTTCTTTACTGATCGTGTGTGCACAGTTTAACAGGTTATGAGCCCCCGCCATACGTCACTCACGCTCGACAACTTGCTTCGGCGAGCTGCGATCGCCACCTCTCCCGCAGAAGGCAAGTTTCTATAGACACATAGTACTTTCACCTTGTAGTCGGCGGTATCGCCATTATAAACTGCGTTTTAAAACCCACCTTCCATCCCCACCTAAGTCGGTTGCTCGAGGACGCCAGACAGCCACCTACACCGACGCACTCGTCGTGTGTGGACAGGGTGCACACATGTCCAAGCTAGAGACCGGGGGGGGGGGGGGGGGGGGGGGGGGGGGCGCACTATCGGGTGAATACGCATACACAAGGTGCACGACAGCCCTAATTGAAAATTGAAATTGAAATTGCTTACAACAATACCAGTAAGAACCGGCTGCTGTCTCTAGGCCCGCCCTTTTGCTATGCTCAACTTGTTGTTGGACTCCTAAGCGTGAGGTAGACCGTGAACCACTAATCCCAACCTCTCCAATGGCAGTAACGATACCGTCTAAAACATACCCGTATCCAGGTATTTATAATTTTCTGATCTATACGTATTTTTTTTTGGATACAATATGAAAAATAAAATGTCGCTAATCTCCACGTTACGCGGCCTGCTCCAGCCGCTGCGGGGTCGCTGATTAGCAAGGCTGTCCAGCTTGAGCTGGTCGAGGCGAACCTGCCTGACCTCGGCTCCCGTGCGACTCCGGTCGTGCCGGAGCTTGGGGGGAAAGGCAGGTGAAAAACCCCCCTCGCATAGGTCGTCGTCGGTCCCGCCTCGATCCGTGCTCATCCCCGCCCGAGGTATTAGCCGCTCCTCCCGACGCACCTCGCCACCTAGCCGAGTCTTCTCTCCTCCTTCGGGGGCTGAGAAGAGAAAAGAACTAGGCTGCAGACGGTGTCCGGCTAGCTCTCCTGCCCCCGAGCCAGATTTTCTCATGTCCCCTGTCCTTTTCCCGTCTGTTTCCAACACCTATCTGATCGCGTTGTGGCCGTCCGTACCCTCCCCCGGTGGTTTACGTTGTTAGGGGGCCGCCTTTACGAGCAGTGTGCCGTTACGATAACCCTAGGCACACTGCCTGAGGCAGCCTATCGATAACCTAGTACCGACTAGGGAAGGGGTTGGAAGAACACAGGGATCGAGTCATCGGTCCTGAAAAGATGGTGGGTACGTGAATTTTATCCAAAAACCTCCCGTACCGGGCTTTTCCGGCGGCGGGCGATCCTAAGGACCGCCGCCGCCAAACCGTGCCGCTCCTCCGGCTGCGACATGCCTCCGTCCTATGTAGCACCAGGCCTCGCCCCCAAGGGAGACCTAAGGCTCTCGCAGGGCTGGCGGCTGCTAGCGAGCGCCGTCCCTAGCGCTGCTTCCCAGCTATCCACCGCTAGCTCCAACACCCTCGTCCCTCCGCTAATCCGTCCGTACCCCTTTTCGCCAAAAAATATTTCGCAAACGCCGCCCCCGCCCCATCGTCGGGAGAGTATGTGCGAGTATTTAGTCTCGAAAAAGACATATCGGACTGGCCGAGCGGGAGATCCATGTGCCGGTGTACGGATATTATGTTTTTCCAAAACACTCCGTACAGAGCTTCCCGACAGCTGCTGATCCCGCGGATCGCAGCTGCCGGTACCTCGTTCAGCCCCCTACCGTGCCAGGCCTGGCACGGCTATGGGGTTACCAGCGCCCACCGCGTGGAGGTAGAGGTAGGTGCCGACGGGCCTGCGAGCGCACCCCTCTCCGGGGCCGCCGCCGCTGCGCCGCCGGCGGGCGCCACGACAGCCCTAGCTTAATACATTAATATATTTTCTCCGCGACTCAACCGCGAGCGCATCTCTCCACTTGCACTGGCCGTGGCCCCGAACTGTGCCCCACATTGGGTGGAGGATACATAAAAGGTGCTTTGAGACGCCCCGGGGCATCATGCCGAGGGGTCGGCGGGCATCTGGCCGTCTTTCTCAAACCACTGTTAGGCACAAGTCCGGCTAGCGGGTTTTACCCCTGCCCGTTTTTCAATTCTTTCTTTTTCTTCCCTTGTCGAATTGGCGCCGAAATCAACGCCCGCCTAGACGCGCAGTCCGCCGACGTTGTTGTTGTTGCTGCTACTGCTATTGCGGACCCCTCTATCGCTAAGCGCCGTCGCGATGCGCAGCTCGAACCCCTTGGCGTCGGCCACTCAGTGAGCCCCCTTGGCTACGCCCCTCCCACACACGGACCTCTCTTCCCCGACGCTCGGCTTGACGCGCAGACGGCCCACGCTGCGGCTGCCGCTGCGGCTGTTGTTGGCGACCCCCCTTTCACACACCGCCGTCACGATGCGCACAGCGAACCCCCGCCCCACGAGCTGCCCGTGAAACAGCTCCCACCACCCCCTCCATACCCTCACGCAGGGTATGCCCTCCCGATCCTCGGACCTTTTTTCCCGGAGGCGCCGCCGCACCACGTCCCCACCTCCCGTGGCCGCACGCACCCGTACGGCCCGCCGCCCGCGGTGACCGGCCATTCTCCCTTTCCGGGTGGACCACCTCCCCCCTTCCGTGGCCGGCATTCCCCTCCTACTCAGCGCGGTGGTCACCCCACCCGTGGCAACCGTCGCCCAACCATAGACCCGGTAATCATCGGACGCGCGGCCCACGAAGCCACCGGCTTCGATAAAGAGGCACTCAACCGGTCCATGAAGATGTCCGTCCCCACCATGGGGCCAACTACGGACTTCAGGCAGTGGAAGAGGAACTTCCTTAATTTCCTCTCCCTCAAGGCAGCGGACCTCATCCCCCAACTTGCTATCCGCGAATCGGGTGTATGGCTCGATGAGCAGGCACAACACTACGCCTTCACACTGCTCCTTCATGCAGCTAGCGCAAATCAGCGCGATAACGAGGCAATGAAGTGTGTCTCTCCTGCCCGTCCGACTGCGCCACTGCCGCGTGGGACATCCTAAATGAACGCCTCGACTCGCGGTCCCTTGCCCGCTCGCTAACTCTGCAGGGCAACCTCATGCTCAAGCAGCGCCCCGGCAAAACGTATCCTACCGTCACTAAAGACAGGAAACATATCCAAAGTAATACTAAAGTACTACTGAACCACGAAACACGGGGATGGATCGGTAGCTCGGATGAGCAACGCCGATCGTCTTCGCTCTGGGCCTGGCCTCCCATCGAGCGCAAGACTGGTGGACAGGGCTGCCGGACGGCGTGCACCATCCACCTCTCCCCACCCGAGCCTAGCTCACAATGGTCAGTGGATCCGTAGCGACACCAGACGGTACACGCTCAAAGGCGCAGCTTCCAGGGATTTGAATTTTATCCTCCCGACAGCTACCGCGCCATCCACTTCAAAATCTACACAAGTACCCGTCAAAGTACTACGTCACACCCAGACAACTCATCGCTTACAAAAAGCTTCTTCTCCGGTCGGCAGCGCGCCTCATCGCGCCCCTCCGAGCGTCCGGACGTCCCTGTCCGCCGCCAACATCCAACAAACCCAGGTTCCATCAGGCCTGGTCGCGTGCAGCCAACACGTGAACGACTCTCAAAAACCAACTACAAAAGCCAAACATAACTCCTACACCCCTCTCCATCACTCT
>JAPMLY010002515.1:0-47644 GCA_026401115.1 Tetraselmis chui
TGTGTGTGTGTGTGTGTGTGTGTGTGTGTTTCCTCTCGTCTGGTTTGGTAAGGCAAATCAAGCTCTCCCAATTCGTTTCAGCTACGCGGCTCGCTTCAGCGTGACGATGCCCATTCTGTCGCTCACCGCCACCTGGAACTCTCCCCTCGCGGAGGGCGCCTCCGACACTATCCAGCTCTACTGCGTGCAGACCCAGGCGGTGCAGCAGTACACGCTGCGCCCCGAGATGTGCTGCCCACCAGCCCACCCCGGTACCAGCGCACCCCCAGAGCGCCTCAACTCGTTTGCCCTCAAGCACCGGGCGGACCTGCGGAGCCTGTCGCGTGGGGGCAGCGATATCGACAAGGCCGAGTTTGCGTCATCCGCGGGCTTTGCCACCGCGGGCTCTGCCTGTGACCCGATGGACCTGCCTGAGCCGGGCACAGAGACGGCCAGCCGGGTGGGGGAAGGCTACGAGGAGGATGATGAGGATGATGAGGAGGAGGACGACGGTGGCTGCCCCTCTCTGGATGTGGGTGACGACAGCGAGCCGCCCTTGTCGGAGTCGTCAGGCAAAGCATTGGAGGACACCGCCGCCAGCGGTCTCCCCCCAAAAGGACCCGGCCTGAAGCTTCTGACCCCTACAGACCTACTCGCAAGCGCCCACCGTCTGTCGGCCGTGAGTCCCCCCATCCCTCTCTCTCAACCTGTAGCGCATCCCTTCATCATCATTCCTTCAAATTAATTTATTTATTGCATTATGTTCCACGCAGGGTTCCCCCAATCTGTCTCGCTCTGAGTCGCTGGACGCCATCAACCCGCCCCCTCCCACCCCCGCCACCATCTCCACCTGCGGCTCCAACGCCGATATTCTCGCGGCCAACACCGGCCCTCTCTCCCATTCCGCACCGACCGCTGCGATGATCAACTCTCGCGTGTCGCGGCTCGCGGACTCGTCCAAGGAGCCGCCGCCCCCCGCGCCGCCTGCTGCCTCCTCCGACCTCTCATTCGAGGTACTGCTCCAACTGAAGCAGCTGCAGGGTAGCGTGGGCTCGATGCAGTCGTCCTTGGCCGCGCAGTTTGACGCTAAAGTTGGCGAGCTCGAGAAGCGGATGGAGGTGCAGCACGAGAATCTCAAGAAAGAAATGCATGCTCAGGCCCAGGTATAGTGCCTACCAACCACCTCTCGACAGGGAGGAAGGCTCCTCACGTCTTTTGGGTGTCCTGTCTATGGGCGATATCGACAAGCCTGGTGGTTGTCTTTGGCGCAGGCTCAGACTGAAATGATTCAGAGTCATCTCTCGGCCAGCGCGACGAACCAAAAGCAGATGATGGAAGAGTTGCTATCCGTCATTGCGGCTTCGATGCACCGCGACCTGCCGCAGCTGGTGGGTCCCCTGCTGTGAGGATGATCGTCCATGTAATGGGCGCTGTTCCTTCTCACACGTGACGCACTGAATTTTACGAATCTGAACCCCTCCCTTTCAATATGTGTGTGTTATGTGCTCAGCTGACTGCTACGCTCAAGAAAGAGACAGATTCTATGGTCGCCCAGCTTTCCAGCTCGGCAAGCTCCGCCATCGCGGCCAGCGTGGGTGAGCAGATGAAGGGATCGATATCGGCACCTGTGCAGGCCGCGCTGGAGAAGGCGCTGGCTGAGAAGTTGGCCCCCGCACTGAAAACTCCCGTCCAGGTGCGTTTACGACATGCACATGGGCGCCATGCGCGGATGATCTGCCTGATAGCCTCCTGCTGCGTAGTTTTTGGGACTAATGCAGCGAGTGTGGTGGGCAGGATGGTATGCACAGCTGCTTCACGTCAACTCTGCTCCCGGGATTTCAGAGTGCAGTGCATGAGATGTTCACACAGCTCAACACCGCAGTCACAGCCGGGCTCAGGGAGCATGCCGAGGTGAGCCTTGTCGTCACCTAGCTCCTCACCCCTTACTCTATCACTGACTAGAGGGTAAGGATAATGATGACTCCAAGGCATGTCCTGCTGTGTGCGTGCGTACTGATTCACCTGATGGGGGCGCTCTTTGTTTTTCGAGCAGACATCCAGCATGCAGGCTGTGCGGGCAGTGACAGAGCAGTTGGGGTCGACCAATGCGATGCTCGATTCCCTCCGCCGCGACCTAGAGCAGTACCAGACCAAGGTGGAGGACGGGCTGAAGGGTGCGGGGCAGCAGGCGCCGGGGCACGCTCCGCCGGCCACCAAAGGCATGCTTCTCCTCCCCCCAGATACGCACGTGCACACACACACACACAACCTTCTGCATGATGGTGCCATTACACCACTTCGAATTCGCTGCACACTTACTCTTTAGTCAAATGTACGTCGTCTAAACGAAGTAGCAGTCTGTGAGTGCGTCACTGACGTGCCGCCTCCGTTCACAGCGCTGTCTCTCGCTGAGATCGAGGCGAAGCAGGACCCCACCATCCGGCTGCAGCAGCTGGTGTCACAGGGGGAGTACGAAGAGGCCTTCACCATGGCGCTGTCTCTGTCGCACGTCGAGACGGTTGTGTGGCTGTGTCAGCTGGCCGACCTGCGCAGCGTGCTGCAGAAGCCTTGCAAGCTGTCGCAGAGCGTTTTGCTCAGTCTGGTGCAGCAGCTGGGGAGCGACTTAGGGAACAGGGGAGGGGGGATGCAGGAGAAGCTGGACTGGATCCAGGATCTCGCCCTCCTGCTTGACACCAGCGACCCCGTGCTCGCCCCGCACATGGGCCCCATCCTCAGTCAGCTGCTCACCAATCTGAAGGCAGCGGAGGCGGTGGCGCCGCGCGAGGATTCCTCTGCCTTCCGGATCGTCACGCACATTGTGAAATCGTTGCTTACCACCTGCCAGTAATGCGGAAGTAAGTGTGTGTATGTGTGGACACGTGTGGGTTCAACAGCAGCTGCGCGGGGGTTAAGTGAAGTCTGTGTTTGGCGTCTGCGTTTGGCATCCATTTCTGTGAGCGTTTTTGCCAACATATGCTGTAAGAGCTTTTTCTAATTAACACGGCCGCCATGCACATGGGCAGTGGATCCCCCCCCTAACACACACACACATACACACACACACACACACACACACACGCGCGCACGCACGCAGCCCCTTTCACACACAAAGGCGAGGCGAGGAAATGGTGTAAATGATGTTGTATGCATCATTATTGTGAAAAGTGAAGAATGAGCAGTGCGATTTGGGGCATTCCGAACGAACTCAAAATGAATGGTAACATCATCATTTTTATCTCCACGGCGATAGCGAAGCGGCGCTATGCGTCACCCCGCACAAGAGGGCCTCGCCTAACCGCAGGTGCGATTGCGCCCCCTTTTCAATTTGGAGATCGTAGCGATGGGAAGAGCCGGCGGCAGGTCTTTCATTCTGGCAACAATAACAACACATACGGCGGGCGCTGTGAGAGAAGTCACTCTGATACTTAGCTGCTCTCCCATGCAGTCAAATATAGCAGGAGCGGCATGGCAGGGACACTTAGGGCTCACTTTCAAGAATCATTTACTCCACGAAGGCGTGCTTGTTGTCCTTCGCCTTCTCACCGACGCCCTTCCTGTTGTCTTTCCTGTATCGACGCACAGAAACATAACGTGAGCCGCTGCGCAGACTAACGGTGAGGAAAATAGAGACCGGGTGGATAAGGAACAGCCAGGGTCGCTGGGTGTCGTCAATAGCTGGGTGTAAAGGATCCCTGGCTCCCCTCGTAAAAGACAGCGGCGGTCGACGCATAGTACAGACAGTGACGGCCGTCGTGCTTAGGGCTTCGACGAGCTCACCTGGGTGCCGGCCCCGCGGCCGCGCCGCTGGTGGACAGGAAGGACCGGAAAAGGGGGGAGTTCACGTCGTAGATCATACTGAAGGTTGAAGTCAGGCGAGTCGTCGTCCGAGCAGGGTGCAGAGTGTGAATAAACGTGCCGGTGCCGCTGCGGACAGGGCGTTGGGAAGGGAACGGATATACTCTGAAGATGAAGTTGCTCCCAACGCAATGACTACGTGAGGCTGCTGCTGACAGGCTGGAGAGCCGGGGAGTACAAGTACAGGGGACACTGATGCTCTCGTCGTCGTCGTCGTCGCACGCGCGCGGTGCGGCGCCGCCGCGCCACTACGGAAGATGTACCCGTGCATGTACGAGTACCATCATCACCCGTACCTGTATGATCACGTATCATCCATCATCAGTAGCAATGATAAGACGAAGCACGCACGCATGTACTGGTACGGGCATTTGATATCGTGAGTGAGGTACAGGTAGGGTAGATGAATAAATTTAGTAATCAAACATCAATATTTAAGGAATTGCTTGTAATAAAAACCCACCCAGAATAATCAAGTATTAATTAAGCGCGATGTAAAATAATAACATACTTCTGATTTGCCAAAACGGTACGGGTACATGGTGCCCGTACTGTTCCAGGTTTCGTTAACAATCATAGCAAAGAGAACGGCAGGGAGAAGGAAGAGAATGGGAAAGAGCGAAGGGAGACAGGGTCAGGCAAACCTGGCACGGCAACATGAAAAGCACAGCTGGCATGGGTAGTAGTAACATTGTCGTTATTAATGTTTTATGCTCTCGTCAAAAAAAAATCGATGCGGCTAAATGCTACATTTTTGTGTCATTCCGTTTACGTGTCCTCAATTTGTATGTCCTTGAGCATTTATTTTTTGCGTCCGGTTATATGAATTCAATATTGGATTCGGCGCTAAAATTGCAGCAACATCATGGTTACATGGACGAAAATGTGGATGAAATATGAAATATCAGCAACGTACATTTGATTTTGGGTTGTGTATAAAAAAATAATTATGTATACACGCGGCGACGGATGGAATATGGTGAGCGACGTCGGCGGGTTAATAGGCCGATGTTGGTCGAATGACTGACAAACTGTTGGTGTTGATAAAATCGATCGACGCACTCGCTCTCTTTTCAAATTCATACGTCAGAAGCGTGCTCGTTTATTATTTGAATAATTGACGTATATAATCATGTTTTGGGATTTTTCGACATTTTACAAAATTTTGCCGTATTTTGGCTGATTCTGCCGAAGCATTGCCCGTCTCCCTCCTCCCTCTCTCGCTGGAAACATTTTTTGTGATAACGTATAAAATTTAAAGGCATTTCAGAATCCATATGAAAATGAGAAAAAAAATTAAGTTGACACTCAAGTTGACATGATGCGACTACATTGCGGTTTCCTTGTAATCATTTTCATTAGAGCTCATTTCAACAATAAACAAGTGTATGTTAAGACCCATGTGAACGACTCCCCCATTTGCGCATGGGTCGACCCATTACTACACGGGGAAGGCCTTCCTCCATGTGTGTGTGTGTGTGTGTGTGTGTGTGTGTGTGTGTGTGTGTGTGTGTGTGTGTGTGTGTGTGTGTGTGTGTGTTTGCGCCCCCGGGATATGGGACTGGCAGGGAACCCGCACCGGCACCCTCTACATGCGGCGTTTTGCAAGCATGACTCCATGTTGTATTGGGTCTTCATAGCCACCCATTCATGTTTATATGGTAAAGTTCAGGTATTCTATTTTCCCATGGGTGACCGCGTCATTGGGCCAGTGACAGAAATGGTAATGGGTAATTCTTTGTATGATCCATTTTCACATGGATGGACGCGTGTCGGGAGGTTCCTCCCACAGAAGCCAAGGTCCAGTTTTATTCGTATTTTTGAAAAATCTTCTGATTACTTTCAAATTTCAGGAATTGACTATTACGACTTCAAAATGGGCGGAGCACGAGGTGCCTCTTGCCTCTCTAACCGATACCGCTAGCAAGAGCGGCGTATGGGTGAGCAATTTGACGATGGCTATCGGTTGCAAAATGTCAGCCTTGTTATTATGAAAGCTTCCGAACACAACGCGAGGTGAACATATCGCTACCCGTACCTCGCGATGCGGCCGGTATTCAATTTCGCGGCTGCGGGCGGGGAAAAAACTGGACCTTGGTCCATATGGGCGGAACCTCCCGAAACCCGTCCACCCATGTGAATGTGGATCAAGTAAGGGATGATCCATTGCCAATTGGATCATTGAGCGTGATGACGCGATAACCCATGCGCACGCAGGAATCCTAAGACTATCCATATGAACGTGTGTGAGTAGCTATGAAGATCCATTAGACACCACATGGGGGGTGGCCTCCCCCCGTGTAGTAATGGGTCGACCCATGTGCAAATGGGGGAGATGTTCGCATGGATTTTATAACACATACTTTGTCGTGGTTGTCTCTGCTTACTGTAATCAAAACTCGAAAACGACACTGCTTGAAGTACCTGTACCGGAGCCTATTATTGATTTAAGGATTATTATTGATTTAAGCATTATAATTCCAGTTTTCGGTATGAAACTGACGATTAACGCCCCCCCAGTGCTTTCGTCCTGCTCATAGCGGAAATAATCCACAGCACCAGCCGCTACTCGGAGCACAAGAGCGACAAGGCAGTTGTTGTAGCGACACTCTGCGTCCTACAATCCAGTCCTTCACAAGTCTTCGATTGTTGGCCTACCACGCTGTCCCTCGCATCAGTAACTGAGTAAGGTATTTTCCACCGATTTCGTGTCCCTGTGCTGTCTTAGAGATAACAACGGGCTGTCGTGCTGCGATTCGACGACGCCCTAATAAGCGACCCTCGACGTTTTCCGCCCCAGGTAGTAACCGGAGAAAACAAGATGGGCGACGAAATTCCGGACGACGAAGCATATCTAGCGGACGCAGACGGGAATGTGCTTGACGGTGTCGTTGTCGCTGATCTGGACGAAGATGACGAGCCTGACCAGTCAGACGACAACTCATCAGATGGCGAAGACGGCGGCGACGGCGGTTCGGGGCCGAGCCACATTCCCGACGGCGCCAACGACGACGACTCCCTCCACAGTTTTGAAGCACACACAGGCAAGCTTCATTTCGATTAACGATACCCGTGCTCGATGCTCCCGTTAGGGCTGGACGGCGGGTGGCTGAAGTGGCCTCCTTATGTGTGACAGACTCAGTGTATGCTGTGGCGTGGAGCGCAAAGCATCCCGACCTGGTCGCCACCGGCGGCGGGGATGATATGGCGTTTATCTGGAGGGTGGGTACTGCTGCGCTGTGGGGATCGCAGCACAATGCGCACTTCATTATGCATATCTCGATTGATTTGTCCATTTTGATGTGTCAGGTGGGAGAGGACGCGTTCGAGGAGAATCATGGCCACACCCTCGAGCTTGCAGGCCACACGGACTCGGTGGTGGCTCTGTCTTTCAGCTCGTCAGGGGAGCTTCTTGCGACTGGCGGCATGGACGGTGAGTGTGAATGCCGCTGCTGACCAGCTACTACATTTGATGCCCTGTGTGTGTGTGTGTGTGTGCGTGTCAGTGTGTGTGTTTGTGTATGTGCTTGTGTGTGTGTGTGTGTGTGTGTGTGTGTATCTGGGGGTGTATGCATTATGAAGCAGCACTGATGTTTCCTCCATGTCTGGTGGCTGTGTAGGAGTTGTCAAAATATGGGACACATCAAGCGGGGATCTTGTGCAATCGCTCGAGGGTCCAGGAGAAGCCATCAACTGGATTGAGTGGCATCCGAAAGGGGATGTTGTGCTCGCAGGGTCAGAGGACTACTCTGTGTGGATGTGGGGTGCCCGGGTGGGGAAGTGCATGCAGGTGAACACCCTTAACCAGATGGCAGCAATTCGTATCAGTATGCGCTTTCGATAGAGGTGGAGGGTATGCGGGCTTCCGGTGTAACAATAATTTAACGTATACTGATTTGATTGCTCACGATGTTGGCAGGTGCTCTCTGGACACAGTGGGTCTGTGAACTGTGGTAAATTCACTCCGGATGGGAAAGCCATTGTCACAGGGAGTCAAGACGGGAGCCTGAGGGCATGGAACCCAAAGACTGCCGAGGCTACGGTGACGCTGCAGGGGCACAGCCCTCAAGGCCAAGCCTTTCACCCCGAAGGCCTCGTCTCCATTGCAGTATCGGGCGACTCGCAGGCAGCTCTGTCAGGGAGCGAGGACGGCAGCGTGTTCATTTCAAACATCGTTTCTGGTCGCATCCTTGGCGCCATGAGAGGTGGGCAGCTCGCTTCGTCGACTTGCGTGCTCATTATGCCTGCTGTGTCAATAACCGCGAGCTTTTTGTGAAGGTGCCGGTCTTGTATTCATTGTTTGGCCCACAGGGCATGAGGATTCTGTGGAGTCTGTCGACTTCAGTGGATTTCTTCCCATCTGTGCCTCTGGGTCGGTTGACAACACTGCGCGCATTTGGGACACCGCGACAGCGTCGTCCCGACTGGTCCTAAATCATCCTCAGGTGAGGGACACGAAGCAGGCTGCCATTTCGGACTAACTATCTAGTGTGCGGTTCATGTGGTTGACTGTGATTTTGTGACGTGCTGCTCTTTTTCACAGGCAGTGAACAAAGTCATCTGCAGCGAAGACAGTGCTCTGATGTATAGCAGCTGCCTTGATGGTGTTCTTCGCTGCTGGGACATTCGAACAGGTTTGCGCCATGTGTCGCCTTCTCAGTGAAAGCAGTGGCTGAACATCAGACAAACACACACACACACACACACACACACACACACACACACACACACACACACACACACACACACACACACACACACACACACACATACGCGCGCGCGCAAGCTCTCTCTTGGTGTCTGTCTGTACGTATGTGTGTGTGTGTGTGAGTGATTGAGTGAGAAAATCCACTTCTCAATACAGTGTTGGTGTCTTCTTAAGCGTCAGAAAGGCATGGCTGACATCTTGCTGCCCATCTTCAGGAACATGTGTACGAGAGTTAAGGGGTCACACTCAGGGCATCCTCGACATGGCCGTGTCGCCAGACTTTTCTATGGTTGTTACAGCCAGTGACGATAGGACCAGCAAAATGTTTAGGCCATGACTCGCTTGGCCTCACACATGCTGAGCATTACATCAAGTGATGACTTACCGTGATGCATAGCGGCTCGCTTGGCTGTAACACGCTTCCTATTGCATCTCTTGTGTGGACTTGCACGACCAGGCCATCATGGGCATTGACGGCTACGATGGTTTCACCTCGACACAAATGCAAGGCGCGTGACGAGGTTGGTCTGTGTTGCAGTCTTCACTGCAATATTCACATTTAACTTACAGGACACACGGGTGTGTAAATTTGTGCCAGGCTATTCCCACCAGTGCAACACTGGGACGGTGCTTAGACGCGCCAAGTCCACGGGGTTCCGCCACTGAACCTTCGGTTCATGTTCACTGCCCAGATGCGGTTCGACTGAGCTCCTACATACTATGACGGCGTCTGCGTCTTTCTGCTGTGGGCACTTCGGTTCCCGATGAGAGAGACGCCGTCGCGGTATCCATGCAACCACAGCTGGACTGTCAATAGACTGTTCTCCGTCGTCGTTACTGTAGTGCAAGCCGCTAACATCATCCGGCTGGGCGGGTGTTGAGGAGTGTTGTGTAGATTCTGTACTAGTCGTCTGACGCGCTGTCTCAGCATTCAAAACCCGTGTGGAGCTGTACTCCGCAAGTGTCATGAAATTCGCGTTCGCTGTTTCTGCAGTTCCTCGAAACTGAACAAGCGGTCCGGGTTGATGAGGTCGGTGCTTGACTTTGGCGTGCTCTCCGCGACTTTTTACCCGCCTCACCACTCCATTACAGACATGCCTTTGGGGTGCCACGCGTGGAAGTCCGGCCCCTAACAGCGAGTTTCGCTCTTTGTCGACGTATTGCGCGTGGCTGGCCAACACATTCAGCCAGGCCTGCTCAACGCTGTCTCCGCAGTGCCCAACCGCGCTGGAGTTTCTCTCCTGGGCGTAGCACCCCGGAATCTCGCCTTGCATTTTTATGCAACTCGGGGTTTCTTATACGACTCTCATGATGCTGAAAATGAATATATTTTGCGGTGGTCTTGCACTGATCGAAACACGTAGGGGATACAGCGATGGTTACGAGTATACAAGCGAGGGGTACGCTTGTTGTCCGGTTGCGCTGCGAGCCTGTCGGACAACCGCTACGGGTCCCTGAAATTTCAACACTCTGAAACCCAGCTCGTTCTTCCGAGTTCCGGTGTGCACGTCTTCGTGCTGCACGCCTACACTACTGCTACCGTGGACATGTGTTAGGTGGGAGATTTATCCAGATAATCTTGACGCGGCGGCACAATCTCGTTGCCAGTAGGTGGAACCAACGCCCCACTCTTAGGTAGGCGGCAGCAGCTATACTGCGGAGGCACGCTGGAAAAATGCGCCGGCTTGTCGTCGCGCTGAGTGGCCCACCGCTACGGCATGGTCTGATGGCGACTCTCCGGCCACCGGCGAGCGGTGTCAACGGCACATCAGCAGAAAGACCACGAAATAACAAATACGTGACTTGCTTACAAACAGTGTGAAAAGCCACTAAGAAACTATAAAATAAAGCGCACGAACTACGCCTGAACGAGTATCGCTAAAGCAGGGAAACAACCAACATGACACCATAAACAGCCACAATGAAGGCAAGATGTCGGTAGAGAGGAAGTAGGAACCAAGCGTGCCATGTAGAATAACCGAGACGCGTTGCAAGAATTCCCCAATGCGCACATCTCCCGTGAAACGGCGAGACGTTGAAAGTGTCGCTATTTCGCCGAACTAAGAAATCGGATCGACGACGAATGGATCACAGGAGAACATCATGAGCACGGACAAGGAAAAAGGGAGGAGATACAAAAGGACAAGAGGATAGACGAAGAAGTGATGATGAACAATAAAACGGCGACCTCACGTTTGGTATTGTTGCGACATCAAATTAATTAATTAATTAATAGACTGATACATTGGTAATTATTGACAGCAATACCGAGTTATAACGGCTGACACCTCTGGGCGGACCCCTACAGACATTAGGTCCTTAGGTCTATTTGGTTTATGATCTAGGCCGTGAAGCTCACGTATTCCGACCTCTCCAGAATTGGCAGTAACTGCAACACCGTCTGAATCACACCCGTAAACAATTGTAATATAATTGTTTACAAGAAGAACAAGATGAGCACGGACAGGGAAAGTGGGAGGGGAAACAAGAGGGCAAGAGTGACAAGAGGGTCACGGAATCCAAAGCACGGCAAAAGGAAAGCACTACAGTGTGCACAAACCTAGCGGATTAAACCAAGGAATCTCCTAGGCCACGCCGAGAATGCAACACGTGCAGGCGACAAGCGGCGCCTCACGCGCCGCTCAAGGAAGCACGGGGACGCTTGCGGCCCATGGGTTTTAATGGATTTTTCTTTTCTTTTTATGCAGAGTTGCAAACAAGTATGAAATGTAATTTGTCGCTTATCTCCACTACGACAATCGTTGCGAAGGCGATGATCACCCACGTTGGCCAGCATGCGCTTGTCGAAACGGGCCTACGTTACCTCTACTCATTTGCGACTCCGATCGTGCTGGAAATGGGAGGGGAAAGTATGTTGACGACCCCCCCCCCCCCCCCCCCCCCCTTGCTCAGGTTGTTTACGGTCCGGTATCGATTCACGCACATCACCTTCGTCCGGGATAACCGATGCTCCTCAAATCGCATCTCGCCTCCTAGAGTAGACTTCCCTTCCCCTTCGGGAGTTGAAAAGGAAAGCTATAAAGGAAGTCTATAGCCTCATACTGCGTCCGGCTGGCGCCCCAGCCGCCACGCCATATTTTCTCATGTCCCCTTTCCATCTCCGTTTGTTTTCCAACATATGTTATATCGCGCATAGTTGGGAGGGCCCAAAGACAGCAGCCGGTTTCACCCGGTACCAAATGCAAACAATTTTAATTTCTGATCGCGCGAAATTCCTCCGTACTCTGCCTCCCCCGGTTGTTTACGCTACAAGGTAGGCGCCTTTTCGACCAGTGTGCCGTCGCGATAACCCTTCGCACATTGCATGCGGCAAAAATTTTCATTAGATAAATTTGCTTACAAGAAAAATCAGTGGAGGCCGCCAAGCAAAAAGAAGAAAAGAGCAAAAACCTAAACGGCTATAAAAACCTATGCGGCAATTCTTTCGAAGACTAGGCACCTACTAGGTTGGGGAGGGGGGGTTGGTCAAACATATGGATCGAGGTGCCGCCCGCAGAGCATGTCGGGTGCATAACAATTTACCCGAAACCCCTCCGTACTACTTTGTTGTTTCGGCGGCGGTCGATCCTAAGGACCTCTACCACTAGACCGTGCCGCTCCTCATGCTGCGATCCTCGTCCGGCATGCTTCGCGTCGTGCCTCACCCCATGGGAGGCTCGACATCCACATGGATGGTCGTCGTCCAACGAGTGTCATTCCATGGCATTGCTGCCATGCTGTCCGCCGCCAAATGTTACGCCCGCCTTCCGACACATATTTGCATGTACCCTTCTCACCGTTGAACAACTCTTGAGAGAAATACCCCGCTCCATGAGCATGATAGAGTATTCGTGGAGTATCCTGCTTTAAAACGTATTAGCGGATTGCCCAAGTGGGAGATATGGGAGATGGTTGTTCAAATAATATGTTTAAAAGCCATCCGTACCGAGACTTCCCGAAAGTTGCTAATCGCACGGATCACATTTGCTGGATTTACTCCGCCTAGCCCCCAACCGTGCCACGCATGGCACGGGTATAGGATTACCAACGCCCACCATGAGGAAGTGATGAGGTTGAGTGCCGACGGGCTTGCGAGCGCCGTCCGGGGCCCCCCTCCGGGGCCACCGCCGTTGCGCCGCCGGCGGGCGCCAATAACACCTAAACACCGAAAACATTAAACATAAAAATGCTATGAGGGCTGAAGGAGCAAATATCCCCGGAAAACGCCGAATGACAACTACAATCGCAAAACGAGCAAGCACATGAAAATTAAGGGGGGGGGGGGGGGGGGGGGCAGCGATCCCCGTCCTCGAGGGCAAAACCAAGGGTACTAGTCATGGATAATCCGAGCATTCCGAGAAGACGAGAAGAGACGTGCCATCTTGATAAGAATCCCGGACATCCGTATCAAACTTCGCATTTTCAGCTGGCCCTCTTCCAATAAGTTGGTCGAAGACTTTCCCCATCGGAGGTTCCTCCGCCCCAATGGTTTGTTGCTCCTTCATCCGCGGCTATCCTCCGAACATTCATTTTTCCCGTTACTAGCAGTGAAGTAAAAGGGCGTTTCGCGGAGGGCGGGTGTTTATCATAAATGATTTTTAGGGTTAAACTGTCCTTAAGCTCGTTGAAACATGTGTTGACGGCGAAGTTTATGGGAGGCGGGACACAAATGGGAGCCGTCACGGCTACGAACCGACATCTTAGGGTTTGTTGCCCAGCGCCTCGATTTTGGGGCACATCCTAACTCGGGCGCCCCGAAATTGTTTTTGTCATACTTCGGCTAGCTAGCTAAGGCTCTTGCAATCGGCGCCACAACATGCTGTTTTATTAGTATCGTATGATGTCCGCACATGGGAGTAGGTGGCTGTGATGGCATGTGCCGTTAATATGCTTGTCGTGTGGGGAGATGACTGGGGCTAAAAACCTACAACTTGGGTGGCTTAAAAGCCTCTTTGCCGCACGGTGTCCGATTGAGACAAACCAACTTGCAAGTGGAAGCCCTTCATCCCGCGCTATGGTACTTTGAAACATTCTCTCTTTCTTCACGCCCGGCGATGCGCAAGTTCGTAAGGCTAGCGAAACGCGCAATAGGGTGCTTGCCCTACAAGTCAACCGCCCTTCACGCCCACTAGGCCTTTCGACTGTTCTCCTTGGTTGTATTCCCGCGCACGTAGCAACACAACCAAGGGCAACACAACCATGCCCTTCTCGTTGTCGCCGCTCTCTAAGCGGCCGGGCGCAATATACTTTGCATATTGTAGGAGAATTTTGCAAACTTGCTAAATAGAGCCTAGTGTTGAGTGCTCTTATTGCTTGCGCGAAGTCGTGTACCGAGTTGCGCATGTATGCCCAAATTTTGAGCCTCAAAATATGGGCATCATGTTCAACGTGTGCGCCCACAGTAAGTGAGGTGTGGCAATAGAGGTGTCCACGTCTGAAGTGTGTGGCTGTTAATTAGATGCGTGCCACCAATAACGGACTTCATTATGGGAAGAGTGTACTTTCGATGTGGCCTTAAGGACATGTGGGTGGGCGTCGACGTCACGTATAAGCGTGGTATTTCATTTTCCGGTAGTTTCCACGTTCTTATTTCGTTAATAAGTAGGTCCCGATCCTCCACGAATATCGGCTTGAGCTCCTACTGGCACACGGTGAAACGCTAGGGCGGTGAGGCAGCAGCCGTTTGGTGCACCTATGATTGGTGACTGCAAGCAAACTCTGAAAAAATCTGAGAAATTTATTATGGTTCGCGAAAAGGAAAGGAGCGCTTCCACGATTCAATTTGCACCCTATAACTTTTTCTGATGTAGCTGCGTTCTTGCATACATCGCCGGACTTTCAAATGACGCTGATTTGTATAATGACACAATCGGTGAGACTGATTACTTTCCCCTGCTTTCGCGACCGTCTTGCTTTGTGATGGGTAATGATTAACATCCCACAAGCAACGGACCGGCTGAAGGGGAGGAGTGTGGACGAAAACAAGCGTGGACAAGCTCGATGACGTATATATTACACCTTATATTGAATTACACAGCAAGCCGCGCTAACCGACGGCCTAAATTCTGCTCGGCGAGTATCATTGGGTCGAAGCCACCGCCATACTACTCGTATCCTTGGCTCGCTCGTGGCACATCATCGCCCTTGTCTCCGCTCTCAGGGATGCGCGCATGTGGAGTGATAACGCCATGTCCAAATTGCATTGGCGTTGCATTCGTGCCAATCCGTCGTACTTTTATTATTGCGAGAATACCAGATGAGAGGCACAAAACCCGCCCCGTCGCCTTCCCATGAATTCACAACACTATGAAATCCTGTTGTGGACCAGGTGAGAGCACTAAGGCAGTTAGACGACAGTCGCATTGTGCAGCGATGTGTTGCAATTCAACAACCTGTTGTGACTGAATTCACAGCGTGTTATCGTCCTCCAATGACCGCCGTGCGCCCTTGGCTCCGCGTAGTGTGTCCCAACTACGTATAGGCAGTAGGAGACCCTGTTTCCTCGGGAGCCGTGTGACCCATTCTCACGACACTCGACTTGCTGGACGCATGATAATACATTGGAGTAGTCGAGCACGTAAGGCGGAAACAAGCATAGAGAATTCTCCCTACCCAACTTCTCCTACTTGCCCCAACTATAGCGGCGTGGCGTCCTAGCTCAAAAAGAAAAACGTCGTCCTTCGGTGTCATTTGAGCATCGCCAAGGGAAGGGTTGCCACATGCAGGTCGAAATACCGCCAATCTATATGTTGAGGAGAGCCAAAGTTCAGAGAAGCTTCCGCGGCGGGGCTGCCACAGCTTGGCGAGCCAGGATAGGAGAAGGTGGACATGCGTTATTGCGAAAAACGGTGCGAATTGTGGGCGATCTCGATGCCGAGACTGTTGGTGGCATATACACTCGTGGAACTCAAAGCGAACGTTGAAAAACACCACCTTCGCCGCTTATTTCGCTCGAGATGCAGCTGCTCGCGTGACGCGAATAAGGGCCAAAAGGCGCGCAGGGTCGGAGCCTGAGACAAGGAGGAGAAATCGGCTATAATATAAAAATTCTATTCTCGTTGCTCAACGGCGGACTCTGGACGGTCGGCAAAGGGCACTCACACACTCGACTAGCTCCCATGCCTCCTCCGGAACAGCGCTATACTGGCCACTGCGCTGTGGAAAGGAACTTAATCCGCATACAGAGCAACTGGCATGTGCGGTAATGCCAGCAACGGCAGCGATGACTCACTGTTCAGCGAGAGAAAGGTATATATAGGGAGTGGATTGAATGACGATACCGGTGGCAATGCTGGACCGAAAAGGCCGAATATCGAAATAGAGTATACTAGACGCGGTGAGCTATAGGTCCGTGATTCAGTTTCTCTGTCAGGCTTCAATGCTCAACTATCGTCGCCCCTCCCCCCTCCTTTTGCGCATCCACCCCTGCGGTTGTCGCGTTTGTCGAAGCAGCGCCCACCCTAGCATCACCCGACGGAGTCGCGACTTCCGATGCAGCTGTCACCTCAACAACTCCAGCCGCCGGCAGAGCAGCAGCAGCCGACTGCGAGGGCCCCATCTCTCGGCCACCGTTCAGACATGGCGGTGCGGCAGCGGTACCGTCATCCGCTGTGGGCAATGCCGCATCTTCAGGTGACGGAGGGGCGACCGCCGCCGGCGTCGGAGAGGAACCGGCCTGGCTCGCTAACTGACGCATGCCTTCCGCAACCTCCGCGACTGAGGGCGTGGGAGTGGGATCTGCGCAGGGAGGTGGTGTGAGGCCTTCGAGCGAAGTCAGCCCAGCAGCGTCCCCATTCGACGGCGCATCGACGGTCGGAGGCGGGTGTGTCGGAGCGGTGGACGGTGCGGTCGTGGGCTGAGGCTGTTCCCTCTCCTCTGCCGCATCGTGTGACGACACCGTCGCTGGAGGTTCAACTGATGCCTGGGCAGCGAGGGGGGCTGATGCCGACGGTGAGGCGGTTGTGACCGCGGCGTTACCTCCCTCCGCTGCAGTGGTAGTCGTCAGTGGTGCAGCATCGACGGCTAATGGCGTCGACGAGGGAGGGACGGCCGCGGGCGCTGCCGTGGGTCGGGTAGGCTCGGGCCCCAGTGATGATGTGGGAAGGGGAAGAGGATGGGCAGCGGAGGCCGCCATCGCTGTTGACGCCTGTCGATCCGTTGCAACCGTAGTGGCCTCTCCTCCCGTCGCTTGTGTAGATGGCGGCTGGATGGGGGCGGCATTTTGCTCTCGAGGTGCCAGGGGTTGAGCTGCAACAGCCACAGGAGGTGTTACTGATGTCGACGGTGCTGCAACAGCAGGTGGGAGAGGCTGCACTACGGTGGTGGCAGCTCCTCGATGTGCCGAAGGATCAGCTGGAGGGGTCTCCGCAACCGAAGTGTGTTCTACGAGAGACGGCGACGCTGCACTTGATGCGGTAGCCGGGACAGTAGCTTGCGCGGAAACTGATGGTGGTGGTGGCTGCGATTGCAGCGCCGGCGCTGCCTCGAGCGATGGAGTCGTGACCTGCGCTGACTGAGCCAGAGCCGGTGACGGAGCTGTGGTCCGGTGTTGCACAGGCGGGGCTGCCGTAGGTTGTGGGGCAGCCGAAGCGGAAGTGGTGAGCACCCCCGAAGGATGCAGTTCGACGGTAGACGGCGCTGCAATGGGCGCGGGTGCCTCCCCCATCTGCGCTGCCCCCCCTACCTGAGCCGGGGGCGGTATCGGCTCTACGGACCCTGGAGCGGTTGTGGACTGTGATGCGGGTGGCGGGACTCCGTGCGCCGGCGAAGCCAAAGCAGACGGTGGCGGTGGCTGTGACTGAACTCCAAGAGCGGGTGCGGCTTGAGGCGCAGCGGACGCTTGGGTGGTGGCGCCTACCGCGGGATGCGCTTCGACGGCAGACTGCGCAGTGGCTGGTGCGGGTGACGATACTAGCTGCGCTGGCTGAGACGGGGTCGGTGATGCCGCTGACAGCTGTGACTGCGCATGCTGAGCGAGTGAGGCCTGCGCTGCGGTCGATGCCAAGGGCTGAGCAGTTGACTGATAAGCTGCCACGGCTGCAGGTTGTGGACGGACGTGCGCTGCCTGCCCCTGTGCAAGTGGTATTGCTGTTGCCTGTGGAGCTGCCGGAGCAGATACGGGCTGTGGGGCAGCTGAGGCATGGGCTTCGACGGTAGGTAGCGCTGCCGTGGCTGCCACAGCCTGCGCAAGCTGAAGTGAGGCGGGTGACGCTCCTTGGTACTGCGGTTGCGCACAGGCTACAAATGGGGCAACTGACGTTGAAGGCTGAGCCACACCCGCGGCATGTGTAAGAGCTACAAGTCCAGAGGGTAATGAAGCGACGGGCTGCAATTGTGTACCCACAGCAGGAGTGGCCTGTGGGGCAGATGGATCTGCCGAAGAAACGACTTGGCCCTGTTGCTCAGGCATACCCGGCATGGTGATCGCTGCAGTAAAGCGAAAAGACACACGACGTACGCATAGCTTTAAGAGAACGGGCTTCTACTTCCCCTAACAATGTGTGTGTGTGTGTGTGTGTGTGTGTGTGTGTGTGTGTGCGTATGTGTGTGTGTGTTTATGTGCGTGTGCGGGAGAGGGGGAGAGGGTGCAGCACTGTTACAAGAGGGCTCACCTCCCGAGGCAACAGCAGCAACCGCTGCGCAGAGATGGCCCTCAAAGTCGAGAAGGCACTTTTCGTAGTTCAGTCGCATGTTGAACGACGCGCTAGTCTGCCCCGTCAGGTCCACATTGGGCAGAGCGCGAGCGATTTCCTTTGCGAAATGGGCAGAATCAACTCCGTCATGGCGACTGTACGGAAGGCTGGGTAACGTGGAGATGATAATGCTGCCGATGGCCATGATGATAGTGGTGATGATGATGGTGGAGCGGAGGTAGAGTGTGGTGATGGTGGTTGAGGAAGGGGGGGGGGGGGGGGGGGGGGGGTGAGTAGCGCACCTTCCATTGCTTAGAATTGGTCACCGCCTGGTAGCCACCCCGTTTCTGAACTTCCACAAAGACAGTGAAAAGGTCCAAGGGCAGATGGGCAAATACAGGGATCTGGGGAAGAAAGGGGGGGGGGGGGGGGGGTCCGTCAATGGTGGATTCACGAATATACCTCTTTCGGGCTTGATTGAAGAGATTGCGGAAATTGTCCTTAGGGCGCGCACCTTAAACTTCTTCCCAACCTGATTGTAGTGGTGTTCCAGCATTTGTAGGAAGTTGTCACGCTGCAGAGAGTTGACAATGGGCATAGGTACGGATCGCAGCGGCTGCACACCCCAACCACCTGCCTGTTGCTGCTGCGCTACCGCCCCCGTCGCCGACACTGCAGGCACCTGCGCAGTCGCAGCCAGCGCCTTCGCCTGTTGTGCCTGTTGCGCGCGTGCCCGCGCTTGCGCCTCTGCCTGTGCCTTCGCCTGTGCCTGCTGATACTGCTGGTACTGCAGCTGCGCCTTCCTCGCCGCCATGAGCTGCTGATACGCGGCGTTGCGGGCCGCGATCTCCGCCGCCTTCGCCGCCTCCTGCTCCTGTCGGTAAATCTCCAGCTGCCGCTTGCGCTCATCCTCCGGAGTGCGCTCGATCTCCCAGGGACTCACCTAACAGCCCAACCCAAGTCAGCCCCGCCCCGGACCCCAGCCCCTGCACGGATCCTTTCTTCTACCACCCTCACAGCCCAAGATCAGCACCCCCCCTCACCTTGTTCTGCCCCGACTCCTGCTCACCGTCCCAGTCCACCACAATGCTCTCCCATGGATCGTGCTCATTCACGGCCGACCCCTCCGTACCGGACTGGAAAGCCACGATGCTCCCCTGCGCAACACATACATTCAGACCGAAGCAAAAGCGAGACACGCATATTGGTCAAATAAGGTCGCACAGACGGCAGAGTCTACAAGTAGCGGTCACCTTGTACCAGTCGCCGTCATCCGCGCGTGACGCCTTCTTGCTACCAAAGAACATCCTAAATCTGTCCCCGATCTCCCAAACTCTGCGCGCGGCCCTCTCGTACTCTGCGCCAGGAACGAAAAAGTCCGGAAGCTCGGTGTCCACAGGGATGGGGACTGCAATGGGCGCGGCAGCAGGGGCAACGCAGGCACCGATGGTGTTGCGTGCGGGCGCGAGCAGTAGCCAGGCACGGGGAATCTCCAGCCCCGCAGGGTCCTCCTCATACACAGCCTGCCCCACACCCGTGCCCTCCGCTACAGCCGCCTCGTCCGCGCTGCTGTTACCCTCCGGCGCCTCCTCATCGCACACCTTCACCGCTTCCACCTCCTCACCCAACCTCTTACGCGCCACGTCCGAGGAGTAGGTGGCGCCCAGGTAGGCCACACTCACCACCACGTAGCGTTGCACCGGCCGCAGCTGCAGCACCCGCTCCAGCAGCTCACTCACAAGATTATACTCAGCGCCTCCATTCAAGCTGCCCGCCAAGTAGTTCTCTAGGTGCAGCTTGCAGCCGGAGCGGAGTAGGATGACCGTCTCCCCTGCGCCCGGAAAGTAGAGCTGACAATTCAAATAGTCCACCAGACTAAGGAACGCGCCGCGGCTCACTGTGGGATCCTGATACCGGGCGTATACCTGCAGCAGCGCATGGCCACGTTCATTGGATCAATCTTCAGCGAGACCGGGGGGGGAGGGGGGGAAGGGTAAGCGTTGATGGTGTATAAAGGCCGAGGGACTCACATGCAAGCGTGCCATCAGGTTGACCAAACCGGTCATTGTGGTGCAATTCTGCAGGGCAGAACACCAGGCTGCGCTGATGTTCAGGGCCTCCCAAGCTGAAGTGAGGCCATCGGCGGAGCGCAGATGTTGCTCCAGCTTCATCATTTGGGTAGCCAGGACCGGCACGGTGTCCGCTGTGCCTATATCGTGTAGCAACTACAGGGCGCAAACAGGTGCCCTCAGGCGCTTCCCCGTATTGGATGCATGGAATGGGATGATCGCCAGTGCAGGGGATGGCTACGACGGGGGCCCACACCTGGATATGAGAAGCGATGGTGCCCTGGTCTTGCTCCCAAAACCGCACCCGCGACAGTAGGCCGTTGGCCATGAGGTATATGTAGTTCGGGAGAGGGATATTAAAGCCGCGGCTATCGTCGCCCAGACTGACCGTCACGGGTGCCACCAGCGACCTGTAGCCATCAAAACGGCGAGCATCGAGCATGTCGTCCGCCTCCACAACTTTGTCCTCCTCCATCGCCTCTATCTGCTCCGCTCCCTCCACAACCCCGCCTGTGTCACCTTCTACATCACCCACAGCAAAACAATATCGACAACTGATCTGGTTTCAAGGTTCAGCACACATTATAACATGCACGACGCTCACCTCGGACACCAACTGAAGCAGTATCCGTCTCAACCCTGGGGACATCAACCTCTGCTGCGTCCTGTTTCCACGGCGGCAGGGGCGCGGCTGATAACGCAGCAATCAACCCCGCCTCCGGTGGGGCGGCCGGGCTGGACTGCAGCCATGATAGAAGCTTTCGGGCGGCGCGGCCTTGGTAAGAGCCCCACTGCGACCCGTCCGCCGCCTCCACGTGCACCATCCACGCGCCTGCCTGCCCGCCCAACACCCAATATCGTCGTCGCTCGAGGTCCTCCCCCAAAAAGGTGCCGCCGATGGTGAGGCCGGCGATGCAGCGCCAGCGCATCCAAGCCGTAATAGATTCGGGCGGGGGCGGGGGTGGGGGTGCCGGCTGAGGCGCTGAGAGGGGTTGTGGCAATACGGGTGCGTTAGGAAAGGGAACTCCCCAAAATAAGCGAGTAGAAAAAAAGACAGCCTGAACCATGGACTAGGGTGAGGTTGGGAATTGATGTGTGGGGGCAAACCTGGCGGAGGCTCGGGTGGCACCGCGCCATCCTCCTTCACAGCTGCGGGTTTGGGCGCAGGCGGTGGTTTGGCTGCATCCGCTGCGGCTTTGGCAATGGTGGCGATGCTCTCCAGCTCTGCCTGGTAGTACGTGCGAATAATATCCTACCATGGACGGTACGTAGACAACCTCAGCCAACACCCACAACAAGCCACAGGCACGAACAGGACTCGTTATAGGTGTTGAGTGCCCTAATAAGCAAGGCATTATCGCTGCGTGGCCAACCTGCTTCATGACCAAAGAATGAAGCGCTAGTAGAATGGCCAGGCGCTGCTCTGTCGTGGTGAAACAGTAGGTGCCAGCCTGCAGGAACTGAATATTCGCACGGACAAGAAAACACACGCCCAATGTTATGTTGGGCAGTCACGTTGACCTTCCTTCCTCGCACTATGATACACGGGAAGATGACTGTACGTCTAAATTCCAGACGTACCTTCATGGCATCCGGCAGCACAGGAAACTGCTCTGCCCAGCGGTATGACGACTTGTTCAGCACATCGTGGACCCGTTCAGGCCAGTACGGACCGGAGCCCTCCAATGCACCTGGCTGGGAAGAGTTGGGTTGGGGCGTGCCGGATGTGTTCTTGGCCGCAGAGCCGTCAAGGACTGCCAGCATGCCGAGGTGGATGTCACGCAGCAATGCGGCACTAGCGATCCCGGACTCGTCTGCTAATGCCTCCTCTAGGCTTGGTAGAGCCACCCCAGGCACCTCACTTTTCATATCCCCGCCGACCTCGTCCCCCGGCGCCTCGAGCTTGACGGGATTCTCCATCAGCTGTTGCCGTTTTAAGCGAGTTTCCTCTAACTCATGCTCCTCGCGCTCCCCTTCCTCCGTATTTACCTCGTCTCCTTTCGTATCAGATTTTGGCTCCTCGATCGCCAGCTCGAGATACGTAAGGGGCATGGGCGCAAGGGCAGCTTCCAGGCGCCAGAGTGGGTAAGGCGGCACTTGCATGAGTGCCCCAAAAGTCTGCGGGAGAGGGAATGGTCCCATGAAAGGAAGCAGCGGGCATGTGTATTACGCATACGTGAGAGAGCGAAGTGTAACATGGACTGGAAGTTGTGTGCACATATGTGGAAGGAAGAACGGCGAAAGGGGGGGAGGGGGGGGGGGGTTACCTGAGTGAGGTCCCAAATCATCATAGCATCCCCAACCCACTTCATTGGCAGCCTATAATTTCGGGATGGCTCGGGTGGAGCACCGCGCGTTTCGGCCGCTTTTAGTTTCCACTCTGCCCACAACCGCTGCTCTTCCTGTACCACACATAACAACACCTCTTACCTTGAGAACACAATGGCTGCTTCTGATAAGGCAACACTTCATGCGTCCACGCGGCAAGGTCTCGTGTGTGTGTGTGTGTGTGTGTGTGTGTGCGTGTGTGTGCGTGTGTGTCTGCGTGCGCGCGCGCGTGTGTGTAATTGCGTCCGTGCGTCCGCGCGCGCGCGCGTGTGTGTGTGTGTGTGTGTGTGTGTGTGTGTGTGTGTGTGTGTGTGTGTGTGTGTGTGCATGAATGCGTGCATGTGCCTGTGTGCCAGTGTGTGCCTGCCTGCGTGCGTGCGTGAATGCGTGCATGTGTCTGTGTGCCGGTGTGTGCCTGCCTGCCTGCGTGCGTGCGTGTGTGTGCGTATGCGTGCGTGCGCATGTGTGTGTGTGTGTGTATGTGTGTGTGTCTCTGTGTGTGTGTGTGTGTGTGTGTGTGTGTGCGTGCGTGCGTGTGTGTGTGTGTGTGTGTGTGTGTGAATGAATGCGTGCATGTGCCTGTGTGCCTGCCCGCGTGCGTGCGTGCGTGTGCGTATGCGTGCGTGCGCATGTGTGTGTGTGTGTGTGCATGTGTGTGTGTGTGTGTGTGTGTGTGTGTGTGTGTGTGTGTGTGTGTGTGTGTGTGTGTGCGTGCGTGCGTGTGTGTGTGTGTGTGGTACATTGATCGTACCGCAGCGCGAATGTACTTGGCATTAGGGGTCTTGAAGGTTTTTTTCTTTGGGACGGGGTGGTACTCGTCATCGCTGTCCAGCCCTGATGCAGAGGCCGTGGTCCTGCTACGTTGTCTTTTCCCCAGCACCTGCGGCGTGACAAAGCCCTGCACAAAGCATGTGAGGTGGAGTGAGGGACGCCGCAATGCGAAAGTACTATTCAGAAAATAAACGGGGTGCCCTGCTAAACCCCCTTCACCTGACTTGGTCCTGATTTCATGCAACTGATCAAACGCTCCTCCAGCTGCGTTATAAACAGGGAAACTTTCCGAGCCATATCGCGACCGTACGCCCGCCTCCGCGCAGCGCCCGCACTCCACGCCTGAATGAATGCCCCGTCAATTTTATGAGTGCACGCCTTGGGGGAAACTCTAACGACTTGTCAGCTACACGCCAAGTCCCCAATCCCAGGACACGGCACCTGCCACACCTTGAGCTGCGGGATAAGGAATTTGGCATCTCTCTGAAGCTCCTCCCGCTCTGCCAGCGATTTGGGCTGTGTCCCACGCATACCTGCAATCCCAACTTGCGACACCAGCTCCGCCTTGAGCAGTGTTACTTTGTGTTCCTCTTGGTACTCCGGCGACGGGTCTTCAAGTTTGTACCTAAGTCCCGAAACGGCAACCCACCACAGTGAGACGGAAAGTACGGTGAGGATGAGGTGGTTGCTGGTATTCACGTGGATGGAGAACTTCATACATACACGGCAGGCCCACCACGCATGTGGACTGAGCACCCAGATGGCTGGCGGCGAGCTGTACTCAATGCACCAGTCAGTGATGAGAGGGATCTCAAGGTCGATAGGCTCAGGATCCGAAGCTGGGTCGAAGCGCACCGCCTTCCCTCGCACAGCTAGCTCCACAGCACCAGCCTCCCCCCACGGCTTCATGTCATGCAGTGCTATAATATGTTGGGGGTCCGCGGCAGAGTACACAGTGAAGGCATTGAGCAGCCGAAGCGGTAACTGCTCTGACTCCGTCAGCATCGAATAGCCCTCGGGGAGCTTTTCCACCCCATTGCTACCATCGCCTGCCTCGTCCGAGGCAGCGGGTGACAGTGCCGCAAGCAGCTCGGGAGAGACGTCCTCGCGCACATTCTTTCCAAATTTGGGAAGCCCCGCACTGGCCCACAACAGCTCAAAATACTCCGCCACATTGTCGCACATGTCGCAAACCTCCCTGTCCTCAAAATTGTACTCTCTGCAGTTGCTCCAGACCAGACATACATCTCTGTATGCCTGTTCCACATTCTGGAAAGGCCACGGCATGCGTCAGTCGCACTTCTGACTACGTACAATACGGCATCCCGAAGCTGATGCAAGCCCGACGCCTTCTGCCACCCTGAACACACTCATGAATAGACAACGCAATCCCCTTGCCCTCTCCCCTCCACTTCCTCGTGCAGGTCAGCGGCCCAAGCTCACCTTATAGAAACAAAACTTTTTCTTCTTCTTGTCCAGCCGTTTGTACACCGTCCCCAGGTCCATCGGCTCCTGCGAACAGCAAATGAGGCCAACGACAAGCAACTGGGTCAAGCGCTGAAAAGCACAGGAGCGCGTGCTTTGAGGCTGCTTTGGTGATATGGGGAGTTGAAGGGCTGTGACACCTTGATGACGTCGAAGTAGTCGGGAAGACCGAGTGCCACTGGGTCAACAGGATCGTTGAAAAGCACTTGAGCGCATTCGTGGTTCATTGTCTGCTCCACAACTTTGCGTGCTGTGGACAGCAGCGGCCCCTGCTCCTCTGCCGTGCCGCCCATTTGTCTGACTGCCCAGCCCGGCTCAGTCCCCTACACGGGGGCACTTCGGCCCGCCGTCGCCCACGCGGCGTTCTGCGCAAAGCAGCAGTCCCTACACTCCTGGCCTGGCACGTAGAGAGCACACGAGCAGTGAGTGGAAATTCAAAAATATAATGCAAGACACAAATCGATACGTGTATTCACATCCAAATCTATTCGAAATTTAAATAACGGACTACGAAGGTCCGTAAATCGGCATCCGCGATGCCCGAAATTTGAGTGACAGTTCGAAAATCCGGACGAAAATTTAAAATAATAATTTAAGGAAAGAGATATATGAGCAGAAAACGACACGGCTCATGACATCCCACTGAGGCAGCAGCCGCGCGAACAACAGGACGGACTCCCGACAGCGTGAAGCTTGTATAGACCCAAAAGACGCGCGGTTCTCGCTGAGCAATCGTTTGACATCCCCGCTTCTTGTGTTTCGTGCAAAAATACACTTCCGAACAGAGTCTCTGCAGTACGTATCGTCGCATAGTTGTATGTAGTCTGTGCGGCGATAACTATTTAGTCGGGAACCGCGCATAAGTGCGCAGCAAATCAGACACCAAGAAGCACAAGCCCGGAAATTGAAACCAGCCCGCCCAGGTTCGTGGTTGGCGGACGTAAAGTGGATCCCGTTGAATTGGTGATGCGGTGCCCATGGCGGGTACCGTTTGCGCAACAGCGTGGGGGGCGGGGGAAGGGCGGCGGGAGAGGAGATCGCCTACTCGGGTAGTTCACGGTTAGGCATGGCCGCCGTGGCGCACCTATCTTACTGTGACTACCGCCACCGCAGTAGCTGTACGCCCTGCGGCGTGCCCTATCTTGCCAGCTGCTGCCCAGTTTGAATACCGGCCAGGGACGGACGTTAACAGCTCGCCTATGTGGTTTCGTGAGTACGAGGGAGCGGTGCTTCCGGGGAGCTGCAGTCCAGGTGAGCGAATAAAAGCCCGCGAATCAGCGCACCACTGATGTCACAAAATAAATTACAAATTACTATCATACACTCCTCCATAGATTTACGACAAGGCAAATTAAAAGCGGTGCTGCTGCTGCTGGATATGGATGAGACGACGTGCTGAGAGCGCGTATTGAAATTGGTTACAAGAAGAACAAGATGAGCAGAGAGCGCGTCATGTTATTATTGCGCGTTTACACATTTTTTTAATTCTTTCTTTGAGTCATTTACCCTAGAACACGTTTTGCCAAAGATGTCAGTCTGTTTACAATTCGGTCAAAAGGACACTCACAGGCGGGGCCTGGGGGTTGATTAGCGCACGATTATAGGGCTGGGTGGGTGGGTTCCCGCGAAGCCTAGATTGGCTGAGCGCGAAAGCAGAGAGTGCCTAGGCTCGTGGCTAGCTACGGCTTATAAGGCTCGGGCTAGCTAGAGATGACCGTTGGGGAAGTCGTTGGTCGTTGGTTGCGTCTAACTGCCGCGGCAAGGTGGTTGCCCTGCAGATGTGACGCGCCGCCGTTAACGGTAACAGTAACCGCTAGTATTACTGTCCCGTACACATGGAAGTTGGATATGCAAACCTCTAGATTCAAATCAATCTGATCATTTACCCTAGGGCACGTTTTGCCAGTAACCTAAAGCCAAAGGCTTGCACAACCAAAATCAGTGTTGCGGGGGGGACGGAGTGACCCAGCCGAAGAGCCGCCAAGCAGCCGGTGTTGGGGTCATGGTCGGGTCAATGTACTTGCCTTCGGTCACGGAGCTGTTCTTGGCCTAGCCACCCATATATTAGATCACGGGAAGGGGGGCGCCGATGCAGCTGGCGGCGGAAGCAGCGCCTTTCCGGAGGCTGTGCGATGTCCATTTAAAACCGGCGGGCGCGGAGGCGTCGACTGTGAGGAGGGCGAGGGAGAGCCAGACGGAAATGGTGGACGCGGCCCCCCAATCGGCGGAGGCTTCAGAAGGTGAGAAGCCCCAAAAGGCGGCAGGGGGTGGTCGCCGGTAGAATTTAGCGCAGAACGTGGCGCGTTGTTGCGACTAGTAGTCCAACATGTCTGCCAGAATGGGGTTGGCTGCGATAGGGATAGCGAAGAATAGCTTGTCGCGGGTGTCACGGCGTTGGTCGCACGAAAAAACAGTTTTGCTGTGTAGGTATGTCCACGGCGATGTCACCGGTTTGGCAGCGGGCGCCAGTTTCCGCGCGGCACAAAAAGATGTAATTGACGCAAACCGCTAAGCAGGCTCGGAAACGCATCAGCACTTGAAAGGCTGCGGGGGTCCACGTAAGGCTGTCACGTAAAGAGTTAGCTGCTAGGAGGATGTTGAGGGCGACGGGGGCGGGAAGTGGGAGGCGCGAGTCCGCCGGTACGAGGCGGCGTTGTAGCATTTCGAAGCCTCGCCTAGCGTCGGCTAGTAGTTCACCCACCGCAATGGGTTGGCGTTGGTGGTCCCGGAAGAACTTGTTGACGGCGGAGTAGTAGGGTTGCAGCGAGCTGGCGGCGACCGTGCCTAGCAGAGCCAACCAGGCTCTGTAGCGCACCATTGTGGCCGGGGTGGCATGTAGCGGGGCGATGTTTTCATGTGTACAGAATATAAAAACTGATTGAGCGCGCTGACGTAGCTAGCGTACGTAGAGGGCGATGTGAGTTGCTGAGCAGGGCGATTGCCGTAACCCCGAGCTTGTCGGTTCCTAGGAGGTCTTGAAAAATTTCAGCCAGATCGGCGGCCCGACATATACTATGGCAGGTACAACTAGTGTTCCATATATATTGTGGTATGCTTGCTTGCTCCGTTGGTTAGCTTTCATGATTGAAGCCGTGTTTCGTGTAATGGTGCTGCTCCTAATTGCAGGCAGTAGCGAGGTGGTCCAGTGCGGAGGGGGCGAACTGGCTGTACTGTAGGAATTAATCGGTCCGGGCGTAACGCACGGCCAATCGCTCCGCGTCGGGTGTACAGCCAAGAGGGGGTGAGAGCCGAAAGGCCACGATGCTCCACGCGGGAGGTCCGACCCCCTCTCGCCTGCCGAGCCGACCGAGAGAAAAGGTCGCGGGCCGCCGGGAAGTGTAAAGTCGAGGTGGCGAGCCGGGAGAGAGCGTGGTACCACGTTTTGTCCGGCCAGTAGGGGGCGATGACCGTCGTTGCGACTTGTGATTGGGCCAGCTTGGCGGCCAGTGCTGGTAGGGCGGACCACGGGGGGTTGCAGTAGTTGTTTTCGCGGTGCCAGGCCGCGTCGGGCAGGCGTAGGCAGTCGACGTCTTCACACTGCGGGTCCCTCCATCGGGCGTTGAACCGCGGGAGTTGGGCGTTTAGCATAGACGCAAAACGGTCGATCGTATGTGGACCCCACCGTTCATGTAGGTGGCGGAAAAGCCGGGGGCTGAGCTGCCAGTCCTCGGTGTCTAATTCTCGGCTTAGCGAGTCCACCCAGATGTTGGCGGCCGACCGGATGTATCGCGGGCGGATGTGGATGTCGTTGGTGTCGAGGAGGTACTGCATGCGCCGGAGCTCGGTCATCATGACGGGCGACCGAGAGGTGAGATTGGTTAGGGCGGCCACCACGGCCGTGTTGTCCTCGTGTAGGAGGACTTGACGGCCCTTGAGTTGACGAAGGAAAGACTCGACTGCGTGCCGGGCGGCACGAAGTTCTTTCCATGTGATGTGTTGTAGACGGTCGGTGGCGGTCCAAAAGCCGCGTGCTTGGTAGTTGGAGTCGTCGTTGAGCACGGCTCCCCATCCGTAGTCGTTGGAATCTGCGTGAAGGCAGGCGGTCTCGATGGGCTTGTAGATTGACCGGCCGTTGTGTTGGGTGGGCACCGTACGCCACCACTCGAGGTCGCGTCGTAGCTGGTGGGTTAGGCGCACGCGTCCCCCCCAACCATTTCGTGTGGATAACACGTTGTGTAGCTCGCGTAAAAAGAATCGGGCAGGCGCGATGGCGAGGTAGAGAAATTGGGCTTTTCCCGCGAAGGCCGCGAGTTGACGGGTGGGTAGCCATCGGGCGTTGGAAGCTGCCCGGCCGAGTAGGGCTAACGCTTGTTGCGCGAGCTGCTGCAGTTTCGCGGGTGGGGCGCGAAACATCCCGAGTTGTAGATCCACCGTTAAGCCCAAGTGGTCGCCGACTTGCGTCGGCGTCCACCGCCCTTCTTGGGGTTGCGTTGCAAGCCTAGGCTGTCTAGCAGGGCCTCGACGCGTTGGCGAAGGAGCAGCGCGTCGTGGTAAGAGTCCGCCAGGAAAAGGAAATCGTCCATATAGGGGAGTCTCATACCGCGCCATCGAGCATTCCGTAGGAGACGTTTGAATGGGCGCGCGTAGTCCGGCGTAGATGCCGGCGTGGGAGGGGGTGGGTGCCGGAGATGGTTCGTAAACACATGGGTAAGCTTGCAAAAGTAGTAAGCCGAGCTCGACCAGCCCATGGGAAGGCACGCGAGGCGCCATAGGGTGCCGCGGTAGTTGACCGTGAAGTAGTCTCGGTCTTCCTCCCGGATGCCAAGGGTGTAGTACCCATCGGCGAGGTCGAGCGAGACGAAGTAGTCGCCCGGACGGGAGAGGTGGCGAAGGTGCTTGAGGGTCTCGCACGTCATGTTGAACGTAAAACAGTAACGGTTGAGTTCTCGAAGGTCGATAATCAGACGCCACTGGTTGCACCCTGGCTTGGGCACTAGAAACATGCGGGACACGTAGCGAGAGTTCTCCGCGCGCTCTTACGCTCCGCAAGCCTCGAAGCGTGGCATTTCCGAGTTGAGAAACTCGAGTTGGGCTGGTGTTGCGTCTAGCATCGATATGCCGTGGTTGAAAGGCTTGGGTCGGACGCCGTGTTTGAACTTCACGCGTACGCCATGGCGGATCCAACTTAGGACTTGGCCGCTCGCGCCGATGCGCTCCCACTCCCGCCATCTTCGACGCACGCGGTGGCGCATGAAGGAAGATGTCGGGGAGCAGGAATCGGCGCGGCGGGCCACACCGTCATTTCTTGGTCGAAGGTTTTGTCGGGTCGCTCGGCTTGGCCAAGGGGGTGGCGCGGGCTGTTGCTATTGTTGTTGCCGCGGCCTTGCGTTTGTCGGCTGTTGCCTTGCGGGCTCTAGCGTCGGGGCATGTAGGCTTGTCTTGTGTGATCTTCGCGAACGCGGCGCCGGCAGCTGCCTTGCTTGCGGCATGCAGGCTGACTTCCAGCGAGTGATCGACGAACGCTTGGCGTAGCGCATCCAATGGGCCGGAGACCGCGGTAAGGCGTGGGCGACAAAAGCGCTCGTGGGCCAATTCGGCAAAGACGCGGTCCGCATCCGTGCTCGTTTGTCTGCCCTTGGTGAGGCGGAGGAAGCCCAATCGAGTACGGGCGGCCTCCTCCGTCGCTATGTGGGTGCGATGACCCGCTCTGATGAGGGCAATCGTTGCCGTCTACTCATCTGATAGAGGTGGGCCGTGCGACAGCGTGTCCAAAGCCTCGCTAATTGCCGCGTTGGCGCTACTGTCGAAGAAGGCATAGCAACCGATGTGAAGGTACTCGTCGTATGCTGATTGGGTGCGCTTGTCGCTTAGAGCGCGGGCGGTGTCGTTTGTTAGTGTCCACAGACGTGGCTCCTCGACGTCGCGTGGGGGACGTTCGAGGCCGGCCAGGATTACTTCCACGTAGTAAGCGAAGTCGACGAAATCGGATGCGGGGGGCTCGGGTTCGTCGTCAAGCATGTCGATAGGTGGCTCAGGGGCCTCCTTACCAACCTACGTCGCTGGGGTCGCGTCGGCGGGAATGGCCTGTTGTTGAACAGTAAAAGCATGTGTGGCTGTCGTCTGCTGGAGCTGTGCGAGTAAGGCAGCGTTAGCCGCCAAAAACTGCCCAGTAATCCGTTGTTCCGATGCCAAAACTGCCGTACGAATCTGTTCGGCTGTGCGTTGTTCGATCGAGGTAGCGTGAGGGTCGGCCGCTGCGGCGGACGTAGATTGCTGAGGCTGCATGTTGTTTAACTGCGTAGATGAACGAGGAGAAGTGTTGCGTGACGCTCGAGTGCGCATGGGACGATGGTAAACTGAGACCTTGCTCGACTACTAGAGTCGAGACTGCATTCGCGCGAAGCCTAGATTGGCTGAGCGCAAAAGCAGAGAGTGCCTAGGCTCGTGGCTAGCTACGGCTTATAAGGCTCGGGCTAGCTAGAGATGACCGTTGGGGAAGTCGTTGGTCGTTGGTTGCGTCTAACTGCCGCGGCAAGGTGGTTGCCCTGAAGGTGTGACGCGCCGTTGTTAACGGCAATAATAACCGCTAGTGTTACTGTCCCGTACACATGGAAACTGGATATGCAAACCTCTAGATTCAAGTCAATAATAAAATACATAATAATAAAATATTAATGGCCATAATAATAAAATACATTAGTATAATTTCTTACAAGAAAAAGCAGTGGAGGCCGCCACCAAGCAAAAAGAAGAAAAGAGGAAAAATCTAAGCCCGAGGAACAGGAAGGCATGCCACAGCGTCAACACTGGCCTCCAACGTCATAATCATAAAAGGACGGCGGGTAGTACAACCACAGAGTACGGTTCCATCCGTATGCTGCCGCACTAGTACATCTACTCTCGGCACACCGTTCATTCAGTCGGTCCATGATTACTACGTACCCCTTTGAATTGGAGGATCGGGGGCGGTTGGCTCCTTTGTGTGGCGTAAGCCTCCGCATTAAACATCGATGTATTCATGGCATCATTATGCGTTTGCCGCATGAGTCGCATCAATGCGTCCATGAATTAGTGCCCTATTTAGTCAATGCCTCCATAAATTAGTGGTCAATCTAATCAATGCGGCCATGAATTAGTGTCCTATTTAATCGATGCATCCATGAATTATTGCCCTAATGGACGCAAGCTCAAAGCGGATTGCCCTACGCCATGCTGCACCATATTTACCGCTCAAGGCGTGCTTGATGTCGATCGGCGCGGGGATGTGCGCCGTATGAGGATACGTCATGGGTTCCTCATTTGGGGTAGGTTGCCCCTATGTGCCTTGCCAATGTTCCTTCGTGCGAGGTGGTCGCGGAGGTTTATTCTGCGTGAATACTCAAGCAATCCGGTTGATGCGTTGTACATAGGCAGCTGCCGCGAAGCATGAAGAAGCCTCACGCTCGACGTAGTCTGTGGCATGACCGGTGGTGGCATCCTCTAGAGTGTCTTCCAGTACCGAAAATTGGGTGTTGCTCGGGACTATGTATGGTGTGGTGTCAGCACACAAGAGAATAGCACTTGTGCCCCCCCCCCCAAGGCTCGAGACCATTTGGTCGAGAGGCTTGTGTATTGAAGGGGTACACGGAAGTGCCATCACCGGGAATCGAACCCGGCACCTCCGTGTCCGGAGTTGTACGCCGTAACCAAGTACCGCGCCGATAAGTCGGTACCCAACGAGGGCCCATAACATGTCAAAGGGTTACACGGAAATGCCATCACCGGGAATCGAACCCGGCACCTCCCGTGTCCGGAGCGGTACGCCGTAACCAAGTACCGCGCCGATAAGTCGGTACCCATTGGGGATATATCTCATATATATACCCCCGTACTGCCCGAGCAACGGGCTCCCGCAGTACATCCACTATTGGCGAGATAGTAGGGCCAAGACTCCCCCGGAGTACAACGTACGGATGTGTCCATTATCGTGCCAACCACGGGGATCTCACAACACTCCCCCTAATGGACACCATCCGATCGACTCCGGTTAAACCCTACATACCCGCGTCATACGCGGAGGGCCCATCACCTATTGAAGGGGTACACGGAAGTGCCATCACCGGGAATCGAACCCGGCACCTCCGTGTCCGGAGCTGTACGCCGTAACCAAGTACCGCGCCGATAAGTCGGTACCCATTGGGGATATATCTCATATATATACCCCCGTACTGCCCGAGCAACGGGCTCCCGCAGTACATCCACTATTGGCGAGATAGTAGGGCCAAGACTCCCCCGGAGTACAACGTACGGATGTGTCCATTATCGTGCCAACCACGGGGATCTCACAACATTGTGAAGTGCCATGAGCGACGGTTGTGGCCGGCGGGGTATGAGCGGGTTGGAATTACACGAAAGCGACATGGATGGTCCGAATGAGTTTGATGGTGGTGAGGTTGAGAAGCCATTAGCCCGGACCAACATCGCAATACCCAATCAACATGCAACGGAGTGGGCGCCCGCCGGCGGCGCAGCGGCGGCGGCCCCGGAGGGGGTTGCGCTCGCAGGCCCGTCGGCATCCCCTCACCTCCCAGTGGTGGGCGCTGGAAACCCCGTAGCCGTGCAAGGCCTGGCACGGTAGGGGGCTAAGAGGGCCGACAGCTCGATCCGTGGGATCAGCAGCTGTCGGGAAAGCCCTGTACATAGGGCTTTTGAAAAAATAATTTCTGTGCACTACCGGCGCCAAGATCTCCCACTCGGCCCGTCCGATATGTTTTTTCGCGTACATATACTCCTAGATACAGCCTTACTTTGAGGGGTGGGGGCTGTACTACGGCAGCGTTTGATGGCGAGGAGGGTACGGCCGGATCAGCGGTGGGAGGCGGGTGTTGGAGCTGGTGGTGGCCAGCCGGGAAGCAGCGCAAGGAAAGGGCGCTCGCTAGCCGTCGACCAGCCATGTGCCGGTCGAACCTTGCCGAGGGGTGAGGCAAGACATGGCACAGGCCGGTGGCTAGTCGCAAACGGAGGAGCGGCTATATGAGGCGGCGGCGATCCTCAGGATCAGCCGCCGCCGGAAGCCATGTACGGAGGGCTTTTTTCGGATACTAAAAAACAATGCCCGTACCCGGCGTCGAGCTAGTTGGGGAGAAGCACCAGGGTAGGGCGCTCACTAGCGCGCCGCTGCGTCGTCTAGCGTCATCTCCCGGGGGGAGGAGTTAGGTGGGACGGCAAGGAGGACGATCGCGACGGGAGGAGCGACACGATCTGGCGGGGACGACCCTTTGGGTCGGCGCCGCCGGAAAACCCGGCACGGAGGGTTTTGTTTAATTCCGGGCGCCCGCGGCCCGCCGGATCCGGCTACGGTGACCTGCCCCCCCCCCCCCCTCTTCGACTCCCACTACCCCGACAGACCTTCATACTCCCAGGGGTCCTTGAGCGTGGGCCCGGGTGAGCGCGGAGGCCACCGCTCAAGAAAAGGCTGCTCGGTGGACGCGCGATCAGAGGGGGGAGGGTACGGCCACATGCCGGAAAACCGACAGATACCCGGGTACCAGACAGAGAAAAAACCGGGGAAATGAGCGGGGAAAATTCAGGCGCGGAGGCAGGAGCGCTAGTTTTTTCTATGTCTGTGTGTCTCGGTCCCCCCCACATGTCCTCGAGGTGATGGGGGACCTCGACATGGAGGACCGCCGCGTCGGTGGACGCGGCAAGACCTTGGGGCGGGGTTTACGGGATGGAGCGGCGGGATCGACGAGCGACCGCGCGAGGAGGGGTTTTTTGCCAGCCTTTCCCCTCCTACCTTCGGCAAGACCGAAGTCACGCGGGAGCTAGATTAGGCTGGCCCGTCGTCCCTCCCGAACGCCGACCGGCCTAGGCCGGTCGACACCCCGGTTCGTTGGGAGCGGGCCGTGCATCGTGAAGGTCGAGCAGCAGTTTAGTTTTGCATTTCTAGACAAGTGGATTTATTTTTAGATCTGTTTTTCTTGATTACAAAATTATTACGTTGTTACTGCTTAGGTAGGGGGACTGTGGCAATTACTGCGGTTGCTTACAATTATATAACTCCCGAGGAACGTCGACACACATTGGAGATAGGTGTGTCGATAAGAAATGTACCTGGTCGGAGAGACCCGGGCCCAACTTGCTAATAAGTCATGTATGGCGAAGTAGAGTGGCCCGTGAGACAGCAGCCGGTCCAGTTTGCCGGGACATGTTGTAAACAATTTCAATTTGCAACGGAGTGCTTTGTGGGAGAGTTAGTCCATGTAGCGGTCCTCTAGGCGGAGGTAGGCCGTGCAGCCGAATACTTTGACATGAGCGAGGTCAGTGAAAACACCATGAAGAATGGTGTATGGAATACCGCCCGAACCTGCGGATGCAGCGGGCGAGGGGAGGCGGTTGCGGAGGTAGACAGCCGTACGCATAGCGAGCCCCAGAATTTGGCGGGGCATTTGGCATGCTGAGGCATGGCGGTCGTGGAGTCCGCGAGGGTAGCCCGCCGTCGTTCCATCTTGGCGAGTTGGCTATGAGTGTACGGGCCGTAAAGTGGGATGTGTATCCCAAGGAAGAGACCATGGTGCGGCAAGCAAAATCAAGGTAGTTCGGATCACAATCCAACTTGATGGTGGGCTTGAATGTACGAGCAAGGTGCAAGCGATAGTGCAAGTTACTTATGTCCGTGAGAACGGAAGAAAGGCTGGAAACAACGGCTTTCTTGGAGGGGAGTGCAAGGAGCCAAATGTAGTCGGAAAAGTGATCAATTACACCGAGCATGTACTTGGCTTTCCCCGGACCGGTCTCCTTGATTAGGCCGAAGATGTCAACGCTGAATGCATGAAAGCAAGTTGTTGCATTAATACAAGGCTGAGTGTTGACAGGGGCATGGTGTGATTTGGCTAAAATTCACGGCTCACATGACAATTGGGGAACATGGCTGTCGTACTTGGCTCTAGTGATGTCAGCGTTCCACAAGGCGAGGGTCATCGTGTCTCAGCCGTGGTGACCAAGGCGTTGGTGCCACAAAGTTGATTCATTACAGAGCCAACACGTGGAGCCCACACATTTGCAAGCAAGAAGGGAAGTGAACTCACCGGGAAGGGGATTTAGATGAGGAAGACTGTTGTGCATGACGAGGATGAAGCTGCCATACGCGTCAGTGGCGGTGGCTTGTCCGACGGCATGGTAGTTGAAATTGATGTTGTTCCGTTTCCGGAGATGCTTCTAGGAGATGATGCTGGGGGCTCCGCGTTTGAACATGCCGGGCGCATGGGCGGCCCAGATGTTAAGCTGACGAGAATGGCCATCCTCGTAGGCGAGGTGGAGCTCAACGAGCCCATACCCATGAATGCCAACGTCGATGCCCTTGACGTGGATGGGGGTGCGTAGCCTAGTGTAGTGTCCCGCGACAAAAGCAAATCGGTAAACCTCTAAGCTGATATTAGCACCCGCGTCGACAAAGCGAAGTTCGGTCGGCGCTGTGGTCGGTGAGGCGTTCTAGACCGCGGGTGATCCCGCGGGAGACTCCATGCCGGGGGAGAAGTGACCAAACGTATAGTCGGTAGACGGGCCACCATAGTCGGAGTTGGAGGCATATGAGTAATGTGCATGAAAGTCTTTCAATAGCAGATCACGGAGGCCAGATACTTCACGGAACGGGGGAACGGGTGGTAATCCATGATGGAAGAATTGTGTGTGGAGGGTGTCAATAAGAATTGACTAAAGAACATGTATGACGCCCGGGATTTGAGGCTGAGTTTCTATGGTGGCATCTAATGGGTGGAAAATGCCGGGAAGAAGGTCCACATGACCACCGTAATTGGGAGTAGAGAGAGTAAATGACGCTCGAAAGCCAAAGGTCGAGGGGATGGTGGTGGCCATGACGAAGGAGGTATCCGTGAGCGGCCGCAAATTTTGCGACGTGTGTGGGGGCAATCAGCCCATGCTGGGAGTGGGGCAGAGGCTTTGGCGACGGCATTATGGGGAGACTGTTGTAAGTAATACCGTATAACTATTAGTTGCAAATAGCTACTATAAGCTACTCTAGATATGATTAGTACATGTCTAGATCGGACATACCGATAACATGTTTGACTCGGTACAAAGATGTCGCTAGGCTACAGCTCTCACACTTCTGTTATCCCGACACCACGCTTGTAGGCCGGTTGTCTTTGTGACCGTCATGTTTCCGTTATTGTGACTGTAACTACGTTTGCGTGAGTTACCTTCCACTACCTGTGTTTGCATGGTTCAATAGGTTATGGGCCCCCGCCTCACGTCACTCACGCGCGACAACCTGGTTCGGCGAGCTGCGATCGACAGCTCTCCCGCAGAAGGCATGTTTAGATAAAACCGTAGTACTTTCACCTTGCAGTCGGCGGTATCGCCAGTATAAACTGCGATTTAAATCCCACCTCCACCCCTCTTACGTCAGCTACTCGAAGGCGACAGACAGCCACCCACACCGACGCACTCGTCGTGTGTGGACATAGTGCACACAAGTCCAAGCTGGAGAAAGGGGGGGGGGCACTATCGGGTGAATACGCATCCACAGGTTGCACGACAGCCCTACCTTACCTCTTTATTTTAATATTATATTAGCGACACTCGGTCCAGTTTGCCGGGACATGTTGTGAACAATTTCAATTTCAATTTAATATTATATTAGCGACTCAGCCCCCAGCGCAGCGCTCCACCTGTCCTGGCCTTGGCCTCGACTTGTGCCCCACACTCGGTGGAAGATGCGGAAAAGGTACTTTGAGACACCCCGGGGCATCAAGCCGAGGGGTCGGCGGGCATCATGCCGTCTCTCTGAAACCATTGTTAGGCACAAGTCCGGCTAGCGGTTTTTACCGCTGCCTGTTTTTTATTCTGCTCTTTCTTTTTCGCCCTCTGTCGAAATGGCGCCGAAAACTCGCCATGCCGACTCTCCGCATGTTTCGCCTCATGCTTCCCTTGACCTCGGCTCTCAGCAGAGCACTCTCGTTTGCACCCCCGATTCTCTCGCGCTCGTCCTGGAGCAAATGGCGCTCCTTAACGCCCGCCTGGACGCGCAGTCGGCCGACGCTGTTGCTGTTGTTGCTAGTGCTGTTGCGGCTGCTAATACCGGCACCCATGTCACTCAGCGGCGTCACGATGCGCAGCTCGAACCCTCTCGAGACGGCCACGACGTGCACATCCTCCCCCTGCTTGGCTACGCCCATCCGGACGCACAAACGGCCATCGCTGCAGTTACCGTTGCAGCTCATGTTGGCGACCCCACCGTCGCACAACGCCGTCCCGATGCGCACCGCGAGCCCTCGCGTCCCGATGCGCATCGCGAGTCCTCGCGTCACGAGCTACCGGTGGAACACCTCCCACCACCCCCACCATACCCCCCCGCCGGATATGCCCTTCAAAGCCCCGGAGGCGCGCCCCCACCTCGTTCCCCCCCTCCCGTGGCAACCCGCACCCGTACGGCCCGCCGCATACCATGGCCGGCCACTCTCCCTTTCCCGGTGGTCCACCTCCTCCCTTCCATGGACGAAATTGAAATTGAAATTGTTCACAACATGTGCCGGCAAACTGGACCGACTGCTGTCTCTCGGGCCACTCTACTTCGCCATACATGACTTATTAGCAAGTTGGGCCCGGGTCTCTTCGACCAGGTACACCTATCGACACACCTAGCTTCACTGTGTGTCGACGTTCCTCGGGAGTTAAAAAACTGTAAGCAACCGCAGTAATTGCCACAGTCCCCCCGCCTAAGCAGTAACAGCGTAATAATTTTGTAATCAAGAAAAACAGATCTAAAAATAAATCCACTTGTCGAGAAATGCAAAACTAAACTGCTGCTCGACCTTCACGATGCTCGGCCCGCTCCCACCGAACCGGGGTGCCGACCGGCCGAGGCCGGTCGGCGTTCGGGAGGGACGACGGGCCAGCCTAATCTAGCTCCCGCGTGACTTCTGTCTTGCCGAAGATAGGAGGGGAAAGGCTGGCAAAAAACCCCTCCTCGCGCGGTCGCTCGTCGATCCCGCCGCCCCATCCCGTAAGCCCCGCCAAGGTCGCCGCCGCATCCGCCGACGCGACGGTCCTCCTTGTCGAGGTCCCCCGTCACCTCCAGGGCAGGTGGGGGGGACCGAGACACATAGACATAGAAAAAATGGGCGCTCCTGCCTCCGCACCTGAATTTTCCCCGCTCATTTCCCCGGTTTTTTCTCTGTCTGGTACCCGGGTACCTGTCAGGTAGTCCGGCCTGCGTCCGTACCCTCCCCCCCTCTGATGCGCGTCCACCTAGCAGACTTTGTTGAAACAGGGGCCTCCGCGCGCACCCGGCCCCCCCCGCAAGGGTCTCGTCTATCCGGTAGTGGGTATCGAGGAGGGGGGGGGGGGGGGGGGGGGGTTAGGTCGCCGTAGCCGGATCCGTCGGGCCGCGGGTGCACGGAAATTAGTCAAAACCCTCCGTACGGGGTTTTCCGGCGGCGCCGACCCGGAGGGTCGTCGTCGCCAGATCTTGTCGCTCTGTCCTTCGCGACAGGCCTCCTTGCCGCCCAAGCCTACTCCTCCCCCCTCGGGAGATGTATCCTGTCGGCGTGGCGGCTCGCTAGTGAGCGCCCTACCCTTGTGCTGCTCCCCAACTAGCTCGACGCCGGGTACGGACATTATTTTAATATTCCAAAAAATCCCTCCGTGCAGGGCTTTCCGGCGGCGGCTGATCCAGAGGATCTCCGCCGCCTCACATAGCCGCTCCTCCGCCTGCGACCGGCCACCGGCCTGTTCCAGGTCTTGCTTCCCCCCCTTGAGAAGTGTCGACCGGCACATGGCTGGTCGGCGGCTAGCGAGCGCCCTTTCCTGGCGCTACTTCCCGGCTGGCCACCACCAGCACCAACACCCGCCTCCCACCGATGATCCGGCCGTACCCTCCTCGCAATCAAACGCTCCTGAAGTACAGGTCCCACCCCCTCGAGGTAGGACTGTCCTTAGTAGTATCTGTACGCGAAAAAACATATCGGACGGGCCGAGCTGGAGATCTTGGCGCCGGTATCGCACAGAAATCATTTTATTCAAAAGCCCTATGTACAGGGCTTTCCCGACAGCTGCTGATCCCGCGGATCGAGCTGTCGGCCCTCTTAGCCCCCTACCGTGCCAGGCCTGGCACGGCTACGGGGTTTCCAGCGCCCACCACGGGGAGGTGAGGGGATGCCGACGGGCCTGCGAGCGCACCCCCCTCCGGGGCCGCCGCCGCTGCGCCGCCGGCGGGCGCCCTTCCATGTACGGCATTCTCCCCCAGCCCAACGTGGCGACCACACCACTCGTGGCGGTCGTCGCCCCACCATTGACCCGGTTGTAATCGACCGAGCGGCACACGAAGCCCCCGGCTTCGACAAGGACGCCCTCAACCGGTCCATGAAGATGTCAGTCCCCATCATGGGCCCGACCACGGACTTTAAGTAGTGGAAGAGGACCTTCCTTAATTTCCTCTCCATCTAGGCCGCATATCTCATTCCGCAGGTGGCCATCCGCGACTCCGGCGTCTGGCTAGACGAACAGGCGCAACACTACGCCTTCATGTTGCTCCTCCATGTAGCCAGCGCGAATCAGCGCGCTGACCAGGCGATGAAATACGTTTCTCCGGCCCGGACTAACTGCGCCGCTGCCGCGTGGGACATTCTGTGTGAACGCCTCGTCTGTCGGTCTTTTGCTCGCTCCATGTCCCTCCTAGATAAGCTGATGGTCAGACAGCGCCCTGGCCAATCACTCAGTGACTATGTCCACTACATGCGCCAAACCTTTGATGACTACAACGAGACATGCCAAATGGTTGATGGCTCCGCTGCCATCCACCCTCACAACCTCGGTCTCCTCATGCTCCGCGGTATTTCCAACAACGGCCCACACGGTCAAGCTAAACCGTGCGTCATCAACGCATTTGACACAGACTACCTACTGTCGGCTGATGAGGTGATGGCCAGCATCCTCCACCTCGCGCACAACATGGACGACGACCCTGCCCCGGACACACCCGCTCCGGTCGCATCACCCCCTCCCATCTCCGCGCTCGTCGTTGCGGGCCGCGGCTCGAACAACGGTCGAGGCCAACCATACCGTAATCCTCGCGGTAGTTGACCAAGCAAGTGTGGCGTATGTGGCAGCCTAAACCACCTCATGCCCGCATGCACTGCCCCGGATGACGCTATCCTTAAGTGGAACCTCGCCCATCGTAAGATGCTCGTCCATAAGTACGGCGCCCCCGGTGGCACTACCTCTGCTCACGCTGCTCTGCTGAGCGACGTCCTTGCCGACGACGCCCCCGCCGATGATGCCGACAGCTTACCCACCCTCGAGGACTGCGCGGATGACTGCGATGACGACGAGGTGAGTGTCCCTTTCAGCTCTGTGGCATTCTCCTCTTCCCTCACCCCAGGTCGTAACCTCTCACAGTTCTGGGTCGTTGATTCCGCATGCTCAATTAACCTCACCGCGTTCCGAGATGACTTCGTAAAGTTCACACCCCCCTCCGCTCCCTCTCGCGTGGGAGGAGTCGGCGTTGACGTTAAGGGTAGTGGCTCAGTGCGGATTTCTGTCAGACTTGCCTCTGGCCAGCTTATTCACCGCACTGTGTATGCACTATACACCCCCGACATGTCCTCTCGCTCCGCTCAGCGTATCGGTAGACTTCTAAGTGTCAGCTAGATGTAAACACACAGCGGCTGTGAATTCATCTTCCCCTCTAACTCTGACACTGGTATGCTTTTGGTACCCATAGGCATGGGTGTGCTAGAACCGTCCGGAAACGGTCTCTACCTCCTTCCCCACCAACCGGAGCTCCCCGCAAGCCCATCCGCAACCTCGGCACATGACCCCTCACCTCGGGTTGCCCTTACTGCCCACTGTGATCCCGTACTGTGGCACCGTCGGTGTGGACACCTGAACATGCAAAGTCTACATGCCCAACATACTCACGGTGTCCCGACGAGCCATGTGTTAGCTACCTTTGTAAACAAAGTTTCTTGCGACTCTTGCTTATTCCACAAAGCCACAGTTGCACCGCGCAACACCACCGCTTGCGCGAAACCATCCCGCCCCCTCCTCATCATGTCCGCTGACCTATGGGGACCAATCAATGTCCCCTCCCCACATGGCCTCCGCTACTGCTTGCTCGTCATCGACCACCACACCAACTACATGTGGGTGCGGTTCCTGAAGTCTAAAGACGACGCATGTTCGGAGTTGGAAACAATCCTCTTGGACATCAAACACTTGCATGCCCGCCATCACTCCCAGTCGGGCGCGTTCGCACCATTCCTCAAGTTTGACTCCGACTCTGTGTTTGAAGCTATTGATACTCGCCAGATGTGCGCACACCTCGGCGTCGGGGTCCAATTCTCTGCCCCATACGCCCACCACATGCGCGGCAAAGCCGAACGTCCTTGGCGCACTATCCGGGACAGTGCGTCGGCGATGCTCCACGGCATGGCCGTTCCCAATTCCATGTGGTCGTGCGCTGTCAACACTATTGTGTACCTTCGCAACCGCACGTACAGTCGCTCAGTCGGACCCAATGGTGGCGTCCCCCTCACACTCCTTACGTCGCATGTGCCCGACGCCTCCAAGTTCCGCGTCTTCGGCTGCGCCGTTTTCGCCAAGGTGCCCGACAAACAACGTCGGAAACTCAGTACAAAAGCATTTCGCGGCTTCATGGTGGGCTATCCCCCTGACGCACCCGGGTACCGTGTCTACAACCCGGAAACGCGTCGCATCACCACTTCCGTCCATGTTGTCTTTCAGGAGGACACCCCAGGCTTCGGCACACAACCCTCCGTCGACTCGGTCATCACCGACTCTTCGGCGGACGTACCCCGCAGCCTCACCCCTATCCCACCCCATTGACCTCACGTTACCAACACCCCTTCCCCCCCTTGCAGCCCCTCGCCATGCTCGACTCCGCTCACACCCCATTCGATACGGCGATATGGTTGCCCACTTGTCCGACTACCCCCCGACCCTCGTGACGGCGTGTTGTGATCCTGAACAAGGCAAAGCTCAAGAGGACATCGTCGAGCACCCTCACGTTCCCGACATTATCACGGGTCCCCAGCACATACATGCAGGCACGTTCCCTACTGCCGTCGCCCTCCTCTCCGCCCGGGAGTGTGTGGAACCGAAATCCTACCGGGCTGCGTTGGACAGCGCCCAAGCCCCCCAGTGGCAAGCAGTTATGCAGCAAGAGTATTCCTCCCTCATCGCCAACGGCACGTGGGAACTTGTGGACCTCCCCCCAGGCCGAATGGTCGTTAACAACATGTGGATCTTCAAAGTCAAGTCGGATACCGCCGGCGACGTCTCCCGCTTCAAAGCGCGGTTCGTCGCCAAGGGGTGCAGCCATCGCGATGGACTGGACTACACAGAGACGTTCTCCCATGTCATCCGCATGGCCAGCATGCGTCTCTTCCTGGCCATCGCAGCCGCTCGCGACCTTGAACTCTGCCAGCTTGACATCGACACGGCGTTTCTCTACGCCCCCATACAGGAAGACGTGTACATCCGCCAGCCCCTCGGCTTCAACGATGGCACGTCCAAAGTGTGTCACCTCAAGCGCTGCCTCTACGGCCTCAAACACTCCCCCCGCGAGTTCAACATGCTACTTGTTGCATGGCTCGACGACCATGGATGGCAACAATGCGTCTCCGACCCGTGGATCTACATCTACCACACCGGCCACGTTTTCGCCATGATCGCCATGTACGTCGATGCCATTCCCGCGGCCTGCAATGATGCCACTTGGCTAGCATCGTTCAAAGCTCAACTCGGAGCACGGTTCAAGATCAAGGACCTCGGCGACCTCTCCCAACTCCTCGGCATGCACATTACCCGCGACCGCTCCACGCGCACCATCTCGCTGGACTAGTCCAAGTACCTGCGCGACATACTCGCCAAGTACGGCATGTCCGACTCTAGTCCGTCGTCACTTCCCATGGACCCGGGCTTTCTCGCCGGCCTCGCACACATGACCTCGCCCCCTCTCACCGGGGTGGCCAAGGACGCCTACCCCAGCCTCCTGGGCAGCCTCCCGTACGCAGCTGTCTGCACGCGCCCCGATGTATCCACGGCGTTGAGCATCCTCGGCTCTGCCCAAGCCTCACCCACGGAGGCACACCTGCAGGCTCTGAAGAAGGTCCTCCGCTACCTTCATGGCACCATCGGCATGCGCCTGACGTTGGGGGGGGGGGGGGGGGCCTGGACCACAGCCTCTAACTCACATGCTTTGCCGACGCTGACTCGGCCAACGACAACAACACCCGCAAGTCTCGCTATGGCTATCTCTTCACCCTCGGACGCGGGCCCATCAGTTACAAGTCCAAACAACATACTTGTGTGGCTCAATCCACGTGTGAAGCCGAGTACTACTCTGCGGCTGACGCCACCAAGGAGGGACTCCACCTCCGACAACTCTTGGGGGAAATCTTCAACTCCCCCATCACCGAAGCCACCACCATCTGGGAGGACAACCAAAGCGCCATTGCATACTCCCAGAATGCCTTGGTCAGCGAGAAGACCGAGCACATCGGTATGAAGTGGCACTTCCTCAAAGACCACGTGGAGCAGGGAACCATTAAGTTGAGGTACCTCCCCACTGACCAAATGGTGGCTGACATGCTCACTAAACCCCTCCCATGTCCTACACTGGCAAGACACCGAAGTGCAATCCTTGGAGGACAAGACCCAATGCAACGCTTCATCCCGTAGCTACGTTCACGGGGAGTGTTGTAAGTAATACCGTATAACTATTAGTTACAAGTAGCTATTGTAAGCTACTCTAGATATGATTAATACATGTCTAGATCGGACATACCGATAAACTGTTTGACTCGGTACAGAGCTGTCGCTAGGCTACAGCTCTCAAACTTCTGTTATCCTGACACCACGCATGTAGGCTGGTTGTCTCTGTGATTGTTTTGTTTGCGTGACTGTGACTGTAACTACATTTGCGTGAGTTACCTTCCACACTAACCGTGTTTGCATGGTTCAGTAGAGACAAGGGTGTCTCAAAGTCGCTGATGAAGAGGCCTTTGATGGTGGAGCGGAGGGCATGATCGCACTAGTCGATAGCGAACCCCCGAACGATGAGTTATGCCGGGGGCGGGAAAGTCAAGCGGATACCGCGGATGAGGGGGCGAAGATGGTCCCCGGGCATGTAGGTAACATAAGCCTCACCGGCCTAGGGGGGGGTCCTTAATCTTCACGGAAACCGTCGGCCATATTGATGGAGGGATCCCCATCAAGGTCGAAGAAGGACATGAGGGCTGAGTGCGCTCATGCATTGTCCCCGGCAAAAAAGTTCACATTAAAGTGAGATACGGAGGGATGTCCATGAGGTGCATCACGAAGTGGTGAGGCACGCCCTCCACCCCCCCATCGACCACCCCGACCACGAGGACCACGACCCCGACCGCGGAGAGCGGAAGAGGGTGGAGCGTACTGTTAGCACTTCTCGTGTTGGTATTGTTGGTGTTGTTAATGCTTGGGCTAGTACTGTTGGCTTTGGTATTGTTGTTGACGCGATTGCGGGTCCCTGTATTATTGCGGCTGAGATGGCTGCAAGGCTAGTGGGCATTCATTATGCCAATGTAGTATGTTGGCCACGGGAAGGCATGTTGCAATGGAGTAACGGCATGGTGGTGGTGTGCGCTTGCGCTGTGAATTGTCAGCTCGTGCGGCTAAGGCTTCCTCTACGGCAACTTCAAGAGCACAGTTGATAGTAGCATGGGGGTCATGCATGCCATGGCAACGACCGGGAGGGGGATATCTAGGGAAGGACGTGCGCGACTGATGCTGAATGAGCATAGTAGACAGTTGAGTGAAGGGTATGTAGGTAGCATCTTGACCATTCCGTCTGGCATCAAGAGAAATTATAATGATGGCTCGTGCCCTTGATAACTTAATGTTTACTTCATATGATGTAGCATTGTTAGAGTTGGGAACGGGAAAAACGTATCCTACCGTCACTAAAGACAGTAAAAAGATCCAAAGTACTACTAAAGTACTACTAAACCACATAACCCGGGGATGGATCGGTAGCTCGGATGAGCAACGCCGATCGTCTTCGCTATGGGCCTGGCCTCCCATCGAGCGCAAGACTGGTGGACAGGGCCGCCGGACGGCGTGCACCATTCACCTCTCCCCACCCGAGCCTAGCTCACAATGGTCAGTGGATCCGTAGCGACACCAGACGGTACACACTCAAAGGCGCAGCTTCCCGGGATTTGAATTTCATCCCCCCGACAGCTATCGCGCCATCCACTTCGAAAACCACACATGTACCAGTCAAAGTACTACGAAAGAACAATACCAACCATCGCTTACAAAAAGATCCCCCCCAGGGGAACGGCGCGCCACACCGCGCCCCTCCGAGCGTCCGGACGTTCCCGTCCGCCGCCAACATCCAACAAACCCAGGTCCCACCGGGCCTGGTCGCGTGCAGCCAACACGCGTACGAAACTCAAACACCTACTCGAAAAGCCACAATTAACCCCACTACTTCTCTCACACACTCGAAATCCAACTCGATCGAAAGGTCCTCGACCCCTACCCCCCCCCCCCACTCACAGACAGATGCTCATGCCATTGCGGGATCGGCGCGTAAATGCGCCCGCCGCGGACCCCTACAACCCCCGGAGCTATCCAGCGGGACATCCGCTCGCTCTACTCAACCAGGTGTCCCAGCCACCCCCATCCGCCCAAGACCTGGACCCGGCATTGGAACCCTCACCAGCCAGAGGACTCCAGACGCCTTTGGTCCTCGCCGCCCCCAGGTCAACCACTGACCTGGGACGGGCCGCTGACTCACCAACCCACACAGACGACATGTACCGGTGCGGTAGTCCCGCTCTGTCCCACAGTAAGGACCAGTCTAACACCCCCCATCCCCTCCCAATAGCCCATGCTGATACTCTCTTTAAGCGCGCACTTAATCCGATACCTTTCCCACACCTTAGTGCGTCCCAACCACTGTGTTGTAAAGTTCGACCAATAATGCAACATCATGTACCTCGACAATCATCTTCTTTAATCAGAGTAAAAAAATTTTATTTTTCAGGCCTGATCCCTGCCCCTGCACAAGCCGCTGCCCTGATCTGTACTCACCGACGCCCCCCCCCTCTCATGCTACCCACCTACCCCGCACCTTCACTAGCCCACTCGCAGCCGCTCAAATTGCCTGGCATGTCGCGCCGGCCCTTGCTCTACACGCTCCCTCTCGCCCGAACTCGCCGCTCGCCGACCGCCACCCCCCGTCCCACAATACGGCCATGTATGGCACCCAGCAACCCCTCCCGTTAGCCTGCACTGATACACTGGTTATCAGCGCACTTAAATCGAAACCCTCTCCCCACCTTAGTGCTTCCCAGCCAAAGAGCTGCACACTTCGATCAATAATGCACCACCATGTAACTCGCAATAAGTCGTTTTCCTTAGAAATTCTTTTTACATGCCTGATCCTTACAACTGCACTAACCACCGCCCTGACTAGACACCCCCGACACCCCTCTCCCTGCTGCCCTCCCCCTACTCCCTCGCTCTATCCCTCACTCGCTCCAGTCGTTGCTCCTCTCCGCCTCATCCTTTTCTATTTTACCTTTCTTCCCTTTTTTACTTTTACCGCGATAACACGCCTAACTCAACAGACATTCGCGCCTACCTGCGATTACCACACTGTAGAACCTAGTGCACTCGCTCTCCCTCCTCCCTTTTACACGCCCCATGCTCTGCCCTACTCGCCCGTCGTTGTGATAATGGCGGTGCTTCCCCTGCAGAGTTTAGCCCACCCGACCTGCTCTACCCGAATAATTAACCGATCAACCACCCCCCCGCGCACCCCCATGCCCCGGAAATATCGCCCCTCCCTTACAAAATCAGTCTGGCAG
>JAPMLY010002516.1:0-27177 GCA_026401115.1 Tetraselmis chui
GGTTTAACTACTATATTTTGTCTGACTTTTGTCTGTCCCAATTTCACAAAATTATCCAGGACCATTTCACCCCCCAAAATGGTCCTGAGATTTTTTCTGTCCAAATCGTCCAAATCGTCCATTTCCATACCCTATTTCGACGTCAAACCCTAACTTTATTCCAAACCCTAATTCGAATTTCAAACCCTAATTCAAATTTCAAACCCTAACTTTATTCGAAACCCTAATTTCCGAATCTTGCCAAAATTCAATTCCCAGATTTTTTCTGTCCCGACCGCCACCCCGCCCCCCCAGATCTCATCCATGATTTGAATCAAAAGGTTCGTGTCTATGTTTTTTTCGTTTTTTTTTTTTTTTTTTTTTTTTTCGTTTTTCTTTTCAATTCATCCGAGGAGGATTCGAACCAAGGCTCGGTGCCCTTCCGACTTCTTAACACAACGTCAACTGCTGCGTAGTTCTTTATATCCAATATCCGCCACCTTTAAGTCGTTTACTTGTTATCCCCAATAACGGCGCCGAAGGCACTAAGGGGCAAGCGGAGCTTCTCCGGTATGCCACAATGCGAAATGATACAATATATATATCGCATCCTCGCTAGCGACAATATCCCATCGGTACCTGTACCTGTACCTGTACCTGTACCTGTACTTCATATAATCATTTATTTCATCAAATAATCAAAAATTTCTTACAAGAAAAAGCAGTGGAGGCCACCAAGCAAGAAAAAGAAAGAAAGGAAGAAAAAACCTAAGCCCGAGGAACAGGAAGGCATGCCACAGCATCAGCACTGCCTTCCTGAAAAGCGTCGCGGAGATAAGAACCCAGAGTGCCATGAAGAGCAGCAGAAAGACGTTGCATGAATTCACGTGGCACACCCCCCCAAAAACGCCGAAAAGGAACTGAAGTAGATCGACGAACAAAATGCTGCATACGGACATAACTGTCAGAGCGCAAGGAACGAGAGTCAGCGGCCCCCATGCCAGGGAAGCGACGTACAGCCACCAAAATAGCCAAGCGATCGACCAACTCAGCCGCCATCGGCGCCAACCGGCCCCCATCCTCCATGGCGAAGGGGTAGTAGTCATGGACCGACTGAACCGAAGGCGTGCCAAGCAAAGCGGAAGTGCGGAGGTCCGCATCAAGTTTGCCTTGCTGAGCTCCCAATGCAAGGCTGCCAGGGAGTGGAAGGCGAGCACCTATACGAGGAACGTTGGTGTTCGTGCGAGCACTTGTAACCGTCACATCAACAACAAGATGGCGGTGCGGAGCCATGAAGTCCAACCAAACCACATCCCCAGGACGATCACGTGAAGCTCCCGACCGAATACGGCGGACCTCCAACCGCAAGTCCCGGCCCTTAGTAGCCCCCGCTTCAAGCATGAACTCTTCAAGCACGTGGACAATGCGGTCATGGAGTTGAATGATATACCAAGAGCACGGGCACCGGGGGATATGGTCCATGAGCATAGCGGCTGTTGAGCGCTCACCCGACATAAAGATGCCCGATACCGTCGACGAAGATCCATACCCGCGAGATTCTGAAGGGGCCTCATTGCACCGAGGGCATTTTCGAACATGAGCGGCGCGCTCCGCAGTCAAGCCAAGCACCCGGTGGGCTGCCATCATATAGCAATCGGATGGCACCTTGAAACTAGACTCATGTGAAGCGAAAAAGAGAGCCAAAGCCCCGCGACCCGTACCTGAAGTCACCCTCATATAGTCCGGTGGGGAAGGTCTTCAAAACGCCAAGAGGTCAAGGTAGGCCCGGGCACGAAGAATGCGCGAAATGCCCCGTTGGATGTGGCCCCCAGAATCTCCCAAGCGAGTAAGAGCATCGGGAGTCGGAAGTTGTAGGCTAGTCACTTGGGTAGCGGGTGCCACCGCATTGTTGACCGTAGATACCACCAACTCGACATCGGGCCCGGCATAATCAGAAAGGTTTTGGTTCAGTGTGTTAGTCAAAACCACAAGCTCCGATTCCGAAAACCCGCCCATAGTGGAGATAGAGTCGTACGAATTGCGCAATTGGACCGCCCACGGTAAAGTAGAAGTGGCAACATTCAGTAGTTCCTGTCGGATGAGACCGTACAAAGGACCTAGCGACTCGGACTCGTAATCAGTAATCAGGTTGGCGAGGGTCGCAGTGAATGAAGCATAGTGAGCAGGTTCGGCGTCGAGCTCGAGGGACGGTACATTAAGCCCCCCAAACTCCGCCGGGAGGGAGAGCTGTCGTTTAGCACAATTCAGTTGATCGAGTGTTTGTGCGTCCAAAGAAACGCCCAAGATTCGATAAACTGCCGCACGAACGGCCCTATCTGCAGTAGCAAGGTACGGTCGGCAGATATCTGGGGGGAGGGTGCGGAGCAAGAAACCATAGCGGCGTACCGCACACGTGATCATCAAGCGGAAAGCGGCGTGAGTCCCTCCGAAGTCCGACATAGCAAAGCATACAATCTTGTCCAAGAGGAGTTGATGAGCCTCAACGGTGTCTTGCAGCCAAGAGTGAACATAGTTCTCGTTATGAGACGCTGGAGGGCCGTCTGCCATCGAGAAATCCATCGCCAAAGGGGCTCCAAGGTTACTAGTACCCGTAACAACGGGGACCATCGCCCGTATCACCTCGACAAGTTCAAGGGCCGTATCCGGAGGTACCATGCACGAAGATTTGATTGGTTGAACATTCGAGCAGACTTTCCCCATTTCCTCCGTAGCCACCGTAATCACAGTCGGGACGAAAGGCGTTTTGATCAAATACTTGCCATCATCAGAAAAGGCTTGGATCGCCGCTGAATCCTTGCACCGTTCTCCAATATTCCGGAGGGGGGTGCTTATCGCCAGGTTGAACAAAAGCGGGCCAAGAGGATCTCCTTGACGGACACCCGTACGAGATTGAACCGTGCCGTGTAGGAGCGAAGCATCGTTGGGGTCGAAGTAATACACCGTGGAGTCCCATGAATATATCATCTCAACCAACGGGATAATGGGATGCAAGTCAGGGTTCTTGTACAGCTCCGCAAGGAAACTCCGGCGGGAGATGGTGTTGAAGGCGTTTTCCAGGTCCAAGCTTAGAAGGCTGCAATCAGGAATAGCTTGTAGGCCAATGCGAGTGGTATGAATGGCTCGCTCGATACCCGCTTTGGTGAAAACCGATCGTTGTACATGGCCAAGGTGGTCGGCCGCGACAGTCGCTATCCGCGCTATGGCGTGACAATGAGCTAACCGCGACAAAACGCTGCCAGCAGCCAACGGCCGGACTTTAGGAGCCTCACCTCGAAGGCGAGTGGCGTCGCGGTCAACCCCAGTTTGCTTGTGAAGAGCCCACCCGGTCGCACTCGCCAGAAAGTCCGCCGCAGCCTCGGGAATGTTTCCCGCCGAGTAGCGGTTAACCCACTTACGCCATGCCGGAACATTCAAGTCACGGACATGTTCCCATCGCCAGCCATCAACGTGGGGGGCTGACAAGCGAGGTGCTTTTCTCAAGACAAGGAGCATAGACTCCTCCCATATTTTGAGGCTATCACTGTCATCTAAATACGTGAGGGGTGGGCGCGCCGGGGGGGGCAGAGGGTCGGGGAGATCACAGTCTGGATGGGGAGTACCGGGAGGAGGATGCAACCGCTGAAGAGCGGCCAAAGCCGCGTCCGCGTCCTCCACCATTCCGAAGTCGGCTCCGTCTAGGGCCATCCGGGCCCGTCGCAGCTGGCCAACTTCCACTAGCTCACGGGCCCGACGGAAGGCAGCACGGCGTCGGAGGTCACTTTCAGAAAGGCGAGTCGGTGGTTGGTGCTGCTCTCGTTGAGTGTTCTGGGCCCGGCGACGGCGAGAGCCCCCCCCACCCCGGCCCCGACCGCCGGGGCGTCTAGGCGCAGAAGCTCCCGGGCACGCACGTGCAAGCTCACCTCCATCTCGAATATCACGTAGAAGGGTGTCAATGCCCGTGAGTCCGTCCTCTCCGGACGTAGAGAACCAGAGACGGACTCGACGTTGAACCAGGGAGCGGATGCGAGCACCGGTCGCCGCCGGGAACGGTCGGAGGAGGAGGCCGCCAAAGAGGTGAATTGCCAAAAAAGCTCCAGCAGCCCGAGAGTCCGTTGAGGGAAGGGAGGTCGCATATTCGAGGGTGTCTTGTAGGGCAGAACGTAGGTCGTCTCTCGCTGTCGCACAAACCCCTCGGGCCGCAGTGACAGGTCTGAACTCAAGTAGACAAGCGACCGGGTCGTTGTCGGAGCACCATGAGGCAGGAGTAGCGGCCCGAGGGGGGGATCGGAGAGCAGCCTCTCGGCGGAGTGCAGCTGCAGATGAGGGCATAAAAGGTTGTCCATGAGGTATCGGGGGTCCATCATGTGTAGGGGGGGGAGTGAGGGGGGTAAGCTCCGGTTCGGCCCGGGGTGGGGAAGGGAGTGGAGCCAAGGGGGGGAGGCCACCCCAAGCAGGGGGGGGAGGGGTGACAGCCATTCGGAGGGGGCGTGATCCAATGAGCGGCGGCCGGGAGCTGCCAACATAGTCGTGGGGCAGCATTGGAGAAACGGGAGCAGCCACACAGTGTAGGCATGGAGCGGTAAGAGGGCGAGCTTGGGTGGCAGATAAAAGGTGGTCGCCCGAGGCACAAAGGGAAAACAAGGCCGGAGAGGAGGTCGCAAGGTGGCGAGCTTGGCGACGGTGTGCGGAAGTAGAGGGGCCATTGCCAATTATGAACATGTTCGTGTGTCTGGCGAAATTAGAGCGCCATTTACGCCCAGCAAACCGTATGCCACACGGAGCGCAAGTGTAACATTCCCCCCGCGACGGGGATAGAACGCCCGATGCACTTAGGCCCGGTTCCGACCCTGAAGCTCCAGCATGGGCACCAACTGCAGCAACCGCATCTCGCCAGCTTCCAACAGCATCATCTAAACCCTAAACCCTACCTGTACCTGTACCTGTACTTCATATCATTATTTATTTCATCAAATAATCATTCGCCGTCGCTACCCGTACCCGTACCGCTTGTCGCTAATTATTAATTACCCCTCCGCTCCGCCAACGAATATTCCGTCGCGGAACCCCCTTCTATCCCCGACGATTCCCGAGCTGCCCAAAAACGGTCACCAAAACTCGAACAGTGTTTTCTTCTAAAGACCAAATATCCTCTTCGAGCTTTGGTGACCGTTTTGGGGCCCCGAAGGATGCCTCGAAGACCCCCCGGCGCGCCGCCGCGCCCGCGAATATTCCTTCGCGGTTCCCCGACAATTCACGGTTATTCCCAAACGGTCACCAAAACGGTCACCAAAGCTCGAAGAGAATATTTGGTCTTTAGAAGAAAACACTGTTCGAGCTTTGGTGACCGTTTTGGTGCCCCGAAGGATGCCTCGAAGACCCCCCGGCGCGCAGCCGCGCCCGCGAATATTCCTTCGCGGTTCCCCGACAATTCACGGCTATTCCCAAACGGTCACCAAACGGTCACCAAAACGGTCACCAAAGCTCGAAGAGAAAATTTAGTCTTTAGAAGAAAACACTGTTCGAGCTTTGGTGACCGTTTTGGGGCCCGGAGGATGCCTCGAAGCCCCCCCGGCGCGCCGCCGCGCCCGCGAATATTCCTTATTCATAGCCCGATGAAAGCGTACTCGGGTAAGTGAACCGGAGACTCCTCGGATCCACGCACCACTTTGAAAATGGATATTATTGTTTTTAGGTTGGATGTTTTGAGAACCCACTTGTGTTTTGCCTTGTTATAACATAGCACGGGAATCCCAAAAGCAAGCTCGAAGAAGGAATTGATCCGCTTCTCTTTCGACGACCGGCTACTTGTGAAGCAAGACGCACCAATGATCATTTTTCCTAGGCGGGTTCTCTCATCACTTGAAAAATCTGGAACGTTTTCGAACAACGTTTTAGGGTTGTCATCGTCGAGGTTTCGGCCCGCCGCCTTCTCTAAGATGTCGTCGACAACAATGCTTGTGATGGTAGAGCGCAGGTTGTGTCCGTACTCGTTTTTGAATCGTGATGTCTTCCATGCGACATCTACGTGACCATCGTCCCAAAGTTGTTTTGCAATTTCATCGCGCGAGTCCTTATAGAACAATCGTTTGAATGCGTGTTTTTTGTATGATATTTTCTCGATGTTGGTCGCACAACGAGCCCGCACTTTTGTCTCCGTGTATTCGGCTTCTGCGGTGAAAAGGTCCGGGATCGCATCCCAAGCGTAGTCGTTATTCGTTTCAATCTCTCGGGTCTTTGACACGGGCGATGATTGTAACGTGATGTCATCGCCAACTCGATATCCGACCCTATCGATGAAAAGTTTAAAGGCGTTCATGTCACAATTAGATCGCTCATATTGGACATCGGCAAGCAATGCCCGATATGCTTCAAAGTACGGCGACCGTTGGTCTAACAAGTTCTCAATTGGCTGTTGGTTTACCTTTCCGGGCATTTGGAAAACATATACCGTGTTGTTGACCAATGCCCGTGGGCGGCAAGACGTCTGGATGATGTTTCTTGGTGAGCAGTTCGGCGACTTGGCAATGAATACAGAGTGAAAATGCGTCGTTTCAAAACTAACTCCAACCGTTATCTTGCTTGTGGTGATCACGACGCGCCTAAAACTCCATGACATATTGACGTCCATTAGGGATTCGCTACAAGCTTCATCGTCCATTTCCCCATAAAATGCCAATATGTTATCCGTGGATAGCCCCGAGTAGTTTTCGACTAGTTTAGCGGAGTCTTGAATACCGAATCGGGTTAGAATACCTTTGTCGTTGTATTTGCTTTTGGCGTATGGATAGTACACGAAGGCATTTTCTCCTTTCTTGATTTTCTCGCCTATCATTTGAGCCATTTTGTGGGCGATGCCGTTTGCCTTAGACCCGGCTTGAACAAAATGAACGGTTCGCATGGATTTCTGGAACCCCTTGCAGTGCACGATATCCAAGTCTTCAATGCCGATATTGTGAAGAAACCGAATCGTCTTTTGGGTCGTCACGGCGTCAGCGAATATAGTCTTGCTCGCGCTCTTAAGTAAGCCGATCATCGATGCAATATTTCGGGTGAGGCGGAGACCATGTGTTTCCGTGCTTGCTGACTGGTTCAAAAGCGACTCCATCTCGTCAACTATGACGCTATCATATGCTTTCGTTGTTTCAAGCTTGTACATCGATTCTTGTTGAATTATAAGGCTGTCGCACAGTTCCGGAGAGGGTGTTTCTGAATAGCTATTGAGCTTTGAACCCATCCGTGTAGCGACTGCAAGCATGTCCTTAAAGAGCGTGCACCGGCATGTAATTATGAGCGTACGCCGGCCCATTTTTTCATTTTCGAGCATGTGTCGAATGATCGAGATCGTCTTTCCGATCCCCATCGGCAAGTCGAGGACCACGTTGTTTTTCTGAGCGAACAACTTGAGTTCGGGACGGCGTTGGGTACCATCGATCTCTTCTTCAATCTTTAATGTTGTTGTGGGGACGATATGTAGGTAATCAATCATCTCCCGCGTCTCTCGATCCTCGAAAATGGCGTCAGGGTACAGTTGTTTGAGTATGTTAGAGATGGTTTTGTTGCTCGCAATCTTTTCGTGGTTCAAGTCTTTCCACATCGCAGCGTACTTGACTCGAGTGGCATTACAATCTTCTCTTCCTCGGGAAACCCATGCGTAAAACGATGAAAAATGAACGCCACGACCGACACACCACGACATGACGGAATAAATCAGGTTGTGTGGGAGACGGTGATTTGAGAAGTCATGATGAAGAATCTCGAGGGTCTTCAGTGGATCTCCCTCGATACTCCAATCGTACGGGATTGTCGCCCCAGATATTGGCGAAATGCTTCCTGAGAAAAATGAGCTTTGAGGCTTACTCTTGGGGGAAGCTTGGCTTACAAGAGAAAGCTTGGTTGGCGACGCTGCAACTGAGTTCGCGGTGAATGTTTTCGACGTCCATTTTTCAGGCATGTGGCCAGTGACAAAGTGGTCCTCCACGGACGAGCCGTCGAGGATGGCTTGGACGCGGTCGCTCCCGAGCTTGCTCTGTCCCGGGAGCTTGAAAAGCCTGTTTCGTGTGTAAATCTTGTCGACCTTGACTCCTAGATCGGCCCCGAGGACATCGATCACAGAGTCAAAGTTAGAGTCTTTCATGTGCTCGTGGCTATCGTAGACGACATCACCAAGTACGACATGCAAGGAGAGGCGGATACATTCATCCTTGTTGCCTACGCCATGTCGCAATCGATATCGAAGAATGCTTTCCGCGGGGCGTCAGAACGGATGATCTCGTAAGCATACCGATTTTTGGCAAGTACCTTCTTGAGCTCCTGTACGGTCAAGTTAGAGTACATAAACAAGTGAGATTTTTTGAACTCGCACGTGACGGTGATGTCTCCGGGCTTTGCGTTTTGTAGCACGATGTAATAAGGATTCTCTCCGTCCTTACCGTTTTTGCGAAGCCACTCAACCCCCCAGTGTTTTTCCACACGATGGGGTTTGGGGGATGTAGCGCTTGCGATCATTTGAGCGTTTGAGGCGTCCATATCTTCTTATTGTATTCCCCCGGAGAAAATAATTCCAGTGCGTTTAAACGCACCTACGTTTCGTTGGAGCTTGGATCATTCTCTTTGATCTTTGATTCGCGGTGATCTGTGCCGCCGCGCTTTTTGTTCCGGTGGTAGCGCTCAAGATTTGCCTTTCGGCGCGCTTCGCCGTTTTGTTGATAGTACCTGCGCGAACGCTCCCTGTCCTTTTGAAGGTAGAGGAGATGAACCTTAGCGATTCTCCTAAGTTCGCCCACTGTCAGATGTTCCACGTACTCCGTCATTTTAACCTAAGGGGAGAAAATATCCCGGGGCCTCCGGTGTTGGTGCGTTTAAAGTGCGTTTAAAGTGCGTTTGAGCGGACAGAAAATAATTTCTCCGGGGATAACAAAACAATCGCATCATGCCCGACTCCCCCGAAGTCAAGCGCGCCCGCGCCAAAGCGTACTACGAGGAGAATGCGGCCGCCAAGCGGCTCATCTCCGCGGTCCGAAGCGTGATTGCCGGTCGCAAACCAGCGACGAAGACTCTCCAAGGATACAATTGGGGGGAGAGGGAAATCAATCGTATCCGTGCGCTCGATCCACGATTCCGAGCCGTGCTCGAGGAAACTCACGGGGTCAAGTTGGAGGGATTGTACAAGGATAAGAGTCCTCTCCCGCCCATCGACCTCCCCAGGGTTCAGGTCTCTGCGCCCCCGGCGCAGCCCCCACGCCCTGACTACCAGCAGTGCCTCGAGGACACCCCGCAGAAGGGCACATCTACCCCCATCACATGGGCGCAAATCGATACCTTTTGGAGCGGTGACGTGGAGAAACACAATATGGGCAGCACGAGTGCGCGCAAAATCATGAAGGACGGTAGGCTAGTCGCGGAGACGTACTCCAAGGTCTACCTTGACGACGTTCGCCGTACGTTCCGCCAGATCCGCACGGAGTTCGCCAAGGCAGATCCCGATGATAATGCCGTCCCGGTGCTTCGCGACGCCGAGGGGATGATGGCGTGGCTCAGGGCGAAAAACACCAAAACTATCATCCAAGTGGAGGCCGACGCCACTGCCATGGATAGTTCCGTGGGGGCGGTGGCCGGGCAGGACGACGACGATGACGATGAGGTGACGAGCGGCTCAGTTGCCACCTCCACCGCCGGGAAGGGCGCCCGCGCGCGGACCAAGTCCACGGCGCTCAAGCAGGTAACACAAAGCTACTCAAAAAAGCTGGGGCACATCACGACCACCTTCGGCGCCTGGGGGGTCTTCCGGGACAGCCTCGGGACGGACGTGCTTTAGACGTACCGCGGGGGATTCGGTGAGGGTGAAGTCGGTTTATTTCAAGCCATCCAAGCGGATCGCGAGGTGCAAGCCAATAAGGCAAAGTCCGATCTCCACGCCATTCCTAGCTATGAGATGCTCGTCCGCTACCTCCCCAAGGTGAGGAACGAGGTGGGGCCGTCCACCACCTGGCTGGCAGCCTTCCTGCAAGTGAAGCTCCTCGGGTTGCGGGACAATCTTGGAGGAATCGAGATCCGCGATGATGATGGCCGCCGGTACAACCCATCTATCGGAGATGCCTCCCGGGACGATTGGTACAATCGCCGCACCGGGGAGATCTACATAGCGCATTTCAAAACGGGGAAGAGCCGCTTTGGAACACCCTATTCGTTTGATTTGTCGAAGCACCCAGACATCAAGTCTGCTGTGGACGCGACGCTCGCCACAGGGCACCCCGAAGCAGGTAGGAAGTGGCTGGTGGGTATCGGCCGCAAGAAGGATGGGCTGCCTCTCCCTGCCGGTCCCAAGGGGAAGAAGGCCTTCATCGCCGCCGGTCTGACTTTCAAACAACTCCACAACGGCCGGCTCATTGACACATCCGTAACGCCGCTGGACGTGCGCCACGCCCAAGTAACATGGAAACACCGCGAGATGTCCCGCCGCAAGCCGTCGCTCACCGCCACGCAAATCAGCGAAAAGATCGCCGGATTCTTCAACCACGCGAGCGACGTCAACATCGGCTATTTGCGCAAGACGTTTGACAGCCTCGAGAGCCACTTAGCCACAAAGTCGAAAACCATGCTGCCGTCGGGAGCCTTGCCACCCGTGCAAGAGGATGAGGCTGAGGACCTTGGACCTTGGGGTCCACCCGAGGCTGAGGAAGAGGAGCGGTTGGAGGAGCGCCGGGAAAGCAACGCCAAAGCCAAAACCAGCGCCCCCACCCGCGCCAAGAAGCAGCCGGTCGATGCGCTCAGAGCCCGAGCGCCCCTGATTGCAAACCGAACTCGCAAGCAAAAACCATCACCACCCAAGCCAACTTCCCCGCCGCCCGCCCGCGGCAGGGCTGGCCAACGCCCAGTGCGCAAGCGTGTCCCGACGCGGAGGGCAGCGGAGTCGGCCCAACAACAGAAAACGAGGCGCCGGCGTTCATAACTAGTAGTTACATAAACATTGTGAAATCTTGCTCGAGCCGGTCACGCACCTTCACAGTGGTAGAAGCCACCGTAAACACATTAGAAGCGATCATAACACGCAATGTAACTTTGACGTTCAATATTTCGTCTAACGGGCCGGTCGACAATCCAAATGCGGGGAACGATTCATGTACCAATAGATCAATACCGGTCATATCCCAACTTAGGGTTGTGGTGCTTCTTCCCCTTAAAAACATAAAGCCTGTCGATTTTCGACATGAAAATGTGAGCTTGACTTCCGTAATAAGGTCCGTGTGATTTTGCAGAGAGGCTGGAAATATAAAATGCAAGGCCCTCGCCTGACCAACCGTCAGCATTTTTGAGTTATTGTCCTCGCTGTAGATGACCCTGAACGGAATCTCCTCTTCACTCATCTCGGCCGCTAGCATGTTGATGATATGACCCGCTTGTGTCGATAAAGTATCAATTTGCGACAAAAGGTCCTGTTTCTGGGCGTCCACATACGACCTCGTGTCCGTTTCGGTGTCATCCACGTATTTTTTAGTAGCAGCATCGGTGTCACTTGTCGGGGCGCCTACCCCTTGGATACGCGATCCACTGAAGTAAGCATAGCTATATACAGTCAGATATGAGGAATAAATGTGCCGCCATGGCGCGGAATAACTCCCTATATCGAGTTGGGAGGCGTTCGGAATTAGATTACTTCCTACGCTGACCGTAGTTGTGTCGCCACTGAATGTGTTCGTCCAGTCCGGTCTTCCTCTGATGTCGCTCCAATCCGACCACATCGCATTCGCTGCGACGTATTCGCGCATAAATTGTAACGGTACTGCCTCATCGTCGTCGTACGGTGATTCAGAAACCCGCACCCGCTGAAAATATCCGTAAACAAATCGTCTGTTCTCACGTCCAATGCTGTAAAGTCCGTCCGGAATGATCGAGTCACTCACAACTATGTCATAATTTGAGGGGTTTTGCGGGTCCACATTATTTTCATATGATATCTTGTCGGTCCACGCCGGTCTATCGCTTATCCCACTCCATGACGATGTACCTTGTGCGTTTTCCGTGACGTAGGACCGAAGGAACTCATATGTGATAGCTTCGTCGTCGTAGTACGGTTCGTTTCCCGACAAGCGCACACGCTCGAAATAGCCGAATAAAAATCGTCGGAGGTCTTGCCCCAGATTATACGTCGAGTTCGACACCGGTGTCAAGGAGTCATGCAATACGATATCAAAATTAGAGGGCTGCACGGGGTCCATATATTGGCCGATGTCGTCATATGAAAATTTGCCCAACCACGTCGGTTTATCATTGATCCCACTCCATGACGTTGTACCGTTATCGTCAACATACCCTTTCGTTGCAGCATCGTAGTAACCTACCGGGGCTGCGACGTTCGTGATGCGATTGTTGCCCGCGTCAATACCCTTGTCGGCGTATATCTCCTCCACGTAAAAGCGTCGCCACCGGGCGTATGGGTCGCCGAGGTCATACACGCCTTGACCGTTGGGAGCGAAGTCGCCGCTCTTGAAGTTGTTGGAGCCGATTGTCACGGTGTCCGTGGTACCGCCTAGTGAGATGTAGTTCGTCCATGAGGGCCGGCCTTGAAGGTCCAGCCACGTTGCATCCCCTCCGTCGGTCCCATCGCGGCCGGGGTCGCCCTTGGGGCCTGGATCGCCCTTGGCACCGTCATTGCCGGGGTCGCCCTTGGGGCCTGGATCGCCCTTGGCACCGTCATTGCCGGGGTCGCCCTTGGGGCCTGGGTCGCCTTTAGCACCATTGTTACCAGGGTCGCCTTTGGCACCGTCATCTCCGGGGTCGCCCTTGGGGCCTGGTGGGCCGACATCTCCGGGGTCGCCTTTGGCACCGTCATCTCCGGGGTCGCCCTTGGGGCCTGGTGGGCCGACATCTCCGGGGTCGCCTTTGGCACCATTGTTACCAGGGTCACCTTTGGCGCCGTTGTTGCCGGGGTCGCCTTTGTCGCCTTTGGCACCGTCATCTCCGGGGTCGCCCTTGGGGCCTGGTGGACCGTCATCTCCGGGGTCGCCTTTGGCACCATTGTTACCAGGGTCACCTTTGGCGCCGTTGTTGCCGGGGTCGCCTTTGTCGCCTTTGGCACCGTCATCTCCGGGGTCGCCCTTGGGGCCTGGTGGACCGTCATCTCCGGGGTCACCTTTGTCGCCTTTAGCACCGTCATCTCCGGGGTCGCCTTTGTCGCCTTTGGCACCGTCATCTCCGGGGTCGCCCTTGGGGCCTGGTGGACCGTCATCTCCGGGGTCACCTTTGGCACCATTGTTACCAGGGTCACCTTTGGCGCCGTTGTTGCCGGGGTCGCCTTTGTCGCCTTTGGCACCGTCATCTCCGGGGTCGCCCTTGGGGCCTGGTGGACCGTCATCTCCGGGGTCACCTTTGTCGCCTTTAGCACCGTCATCTCCGGGGTCGCCTTTGTCGCCTTTGGCACCGTCATCTCCGGGGTCGCCCTTGGGGCCTGGGTCGCCCTTGGGGCCGGGTGGACCTGGTTCAATCCCCGAATCCCCTTCTAACAGCGCCCTACGTGGTGTGCCGGAGGCGTCTAGCCCGTACAAGTCCGTAAAATAGGCTTTGGAAAAAGGTCTCGATGTTGAGCCGATATCCACCTGCGTTTCAGCCTTTGGGGTAATGGTAGAGCTCACGTTTTGGTCCCCGTCGAGCAGCGCCCGGCGAGAGTATCCTTCCGCGTTTTGTCCAAATAGATTATTGGCGTATACGTCGTGGAAGTTCCCGGTCTGCCACGGCTTCGTATACGTCCCAATCGTGTTCCCACCGACGTCCGTGTCATTTGGCACGAGATTGGCGTACACCGTGATGTCATCGGTATCCGAGCGTGAGGACTTGAGCATGTTTGCATTGATGTTGTCATTCACGGTGATGTCGGTTGTGTAGATGGTCCACCACGGGTAGTCCAGCGCCCCGAAGTCGCGTTTGTTCTGGTCGACGCCGATCAGCCCGTCTCCCTCGACCTTCAGGTGCTGCACGAGATTCTGATCCTCGATGGCGTCTATATCACTCCTCAATTCGCCCAAGGTGTTGCCCAAGCTCACTCCATCAAGCATAACCTCTTCGGCGTGCACAATCTTCCACTCGTGGGATTCGCTGCCGAGTGAGTGGATCGGACCAAACAACGCCGCCGTCGTCGGCAAAAGCGAGGCACACATGGTGATGTCACTATCGAACCCAGCGGCAGTGATGTTGTTGGTGCGGATATTCGACGCGCTAAACTCGTCGGCAAATCCAGTCACCGTGTCAGTGAGCGCCGTCAAGTCCGTAGTCAACCCCTCGATGGCGTCTATTTCCTCCCTCAATTCACCCAATGTATTACTCAAGCTCGCGCCATCCAGTTTAACGTCCTCAACGAATAAAGTCTTCCACTCGTGGGTTTCGCTGCCGAGTGAGTGGATCGGCCCCACCAACGCCGCCGTCGTCGGCAAAAGCGAGGCGCCCATGGTGATGTCGGTGTCAAAACCGATGGCTGTAATGTTGTCGGTGCGGATGTTCGGCGCGCTGAACTCGTTGGCAAATCCAGTCACCGTGTCAGTGAGCGCCGTCAAGTCCGTAGTCAACCCCTCGATGTCCGTGTCCTGCCTGTCATTTTCCGTCTCCTCCACCGTCACCCGAGCCGCTAGCTCCCGGTATAGAGATTCGGCCTGGCTGAGGTCCACCTCCACCGTCCGGCGCCCGTTCAGCTGCAGCGGCGCCGATACTTGCCGAGATTGATTCATCTTTATTAATCTTTACAAAAGCTATTTTGAGCGTGGCTGTGAAACGCCCGCCGTTGAGGTCCAAAGTTCGCCCGTCGTCGTCGCTTAGCCTGATGCTCACGTAGCTCAGGTAGCGGTTGGCCACGTCCACGAACGCGTCGGAGCTGTAGTGGTCAATTTCATTGAACTGTGCCGAGCTTGGGATCTTTGCTAGGATGTCACCCACGCGCCTTGTCCGGGGGTCGCGGTTTTGAGTGAGGAGGTTGCTATGCACGAAAACGCTGCTAGTCCGCGTCAAGTCCACGATACGACTAGCGGTGAGCAGTAACTCTCCGTCGACGATTTTGGCGGAGTCACCGACTGATAAGCCTAATAGACGCGTGCACGTGCTACCTTCTCCAATAACTACATGGTGCTCGGCGTTTTCCGTTCCACGCATCGAAAGCCTGTTAGTGTTTTCGTCGTAAATCGCCTCATACTCATCGAGACGCCCATCGTTTAGGAAGGCGACGATATCGTCGATCGACCGGTTCCCGCGGGGAAGCTTGATTGTGACCGGCTCTCCCGGAATCTCACCTCCATCGTCGTATTTAAAAACCAGCGTGTCATTCCCCTCGAAGATGCTGTAATAGGTATGCGGGAGCCACGCGTTCAACAGCCTAACCTGCAGCGTGTACCCTTGCGGGACGGTCAGGGGATCTAGTAGGGAGAAAACGTATGTACCGTCATCGAGCTTCGCGTCAGCGTACGCCGTGTCCAAGTACAGTTGCTGGAGCATCTTTAAACGATATCAAAGAAAAACTGGGGCTGGGGCTGGATTGTTGGTTGCTTGGCCCTCGACCGGCGCTTTTCAGCCTTTGCCGTCCTGGCGCGTAGGAGGGCGGCCTTCATCTTCTCGCTTGCTACTCGTTTAGTTTTGGGCTTCGGGCTGGTTGGATCTGGTTGGCTGGTTGGTTCTTTTTCGCCGGCCTGAACCTCTCCACTAGCCACATCGCTCCCCCCAACATCGCTAGGTATTTCAACGGAGTGCTCTGAACCGTCTCCGTCACTGCCGTCGCTGCGCTCGAGATCATTTCCCCGTCCCATGTCATTTCTTTTCTTACTACAATAGAAAATAAAATAGAACAATGGCCTCTACTTCGTCTACTTCTTCTCTACTCGACACCATCGGTGATGAGGTAGTTCACGGTGAAGCAGTTTCGTCCATGTCTGCGAGTGCGTCCGCCCCGATGGATCCTCATTTGCTTGCTCGGAGCTCAAACTATGGGACGGCGGCATGGTGGAAGGAAAACTACGACGGGTTCGGGTTCACAAACGAGCAGTTCAGTGTGCTAGAGGCCGTTACATGGGGAGTAGCTCCAAAAGAAATCCGAAGATACTATAAAAGAAAGAACGAAAAATGCGGTTCACCATCGAAAAAAGATCATCATTCACAGTGAAACCCCCGGTATTTCTGTGTGACAAAAAGATACACGAGCAAGTCGTCGATCCCCTTCCAAATCGCCCCTTTTTCATGGCTATAATCGGATCTGCGGGCACGGGGAAGACCAGCATGCTCGTGAACCTACTATCCTCCAAGCAAGCTTACCGCAAGGCCTTTCACCACGTCCACGTCGTTATGCCATCTCACTCCGTGGCTAGCCTAAAGCGGAACATCTTCAAGAACCACGATAGGATGTACGATGATTTGGATTGGGGTACGCTGGACGGTATCCGCGAGACGGTGAAGGAATCGGCGGAGAAAGAGAAGAATAGCTTGTTGGTCCTCGACGACGTTACTGCGGCGCTCAAAGACAACGAAATCCAACGTGTGCTGCGTGACCTAATCTACAACCGGCGCCACTACCGGCTATCCATCATGATCTTGGTGCAGTCGTACAATGCCATGCCACTAGGTATCCGGAAGACCTTGTCACATTTCCTCATGTACAAGCCCCGGAACAAGAAGGAAACCACAGCGATATTCGAGGAGTTGATAGCTTTACCCCGGGAGGAGGCGGAGGATGTAATGAGGTTTGTCTTCGACCGGCCTTATGGTTTTATGTTTGCCGACACGGGGACGGGGGAGCTGTACAAGAATTTCGACCGTATAGGTATACATGACAGCAATGCCGCGGCGAAAGACCAAGACTATTGTGGAAAAGAAGCCAAAGAAAACGGCGAACGATAAGAAACAAAAACCAAAGCCTAAACCCAAAGCTTCACGCAATCATAATGTCCGGGTCAGCGTCGTGCAGAGCGTAAATAACGATCCTATGTCACAACTACTCCCCCCTAGCAGAGGGTGGACAATGGTAACCCCCTCGCCGGCACCCATTATAATCCAGCAGCCAGTGGGCGTTAACAGCTGGCCTGCTGACTACGACTATCACAACAAGATGCAACGACAAGACCCGTTTAAGAACGTGGCGGCGCCAATAGGCGAAAAGCCTGTGTTGGAAACTAGGTCCCAGCCAAAGCCTTCGATTGACGCACCATCAACTTCGGGTGTCAAACAGCTCGTTCGTTCTTTCGAAGACCGCAAAAAAACATACGAGGATTTGGTTCTTGACAACCCTTATATGTTTGAAGCCGGGGCAATTGACGAGGTTGCGGAGCGGTTGGGGGTAGAATTAAAGCCAGGTAAGAAGAAAAAAGGTAGGGAGCAAAAGGCATTATACATTCGAGAAAAGCTGGCCGAGAGGCAAAAAAAGGGCAAATCACCCATGTGAAACAAAAAATCTGGGCTTATAGCAAACACAACATGGGGCTCGGGCACTTCATCGGCGAGAAGCTGCACAACCTTCGTACGATCGGCCAAAAGGTCGCACACGGTGTTCAAGTTGCTGGAAACAAACTCGGCGGATGGATGCTCTCAGCCGCTGCGCCGGTCGCCGCCTTCAACCCAGTTCTCGGGGCTGGTATCGCGTCAGCCGGCGCCATTGCCCGCGGGGTCGGCGGTATTGCGGGGGGCGTGGAGGGGATTCTTGATGGAAAGGGGGCAGATCTAAATAGCATGAAGGGTCACGCTGCGGCTGTCAGATCCGCGTACGGCCAGATGAGAGGACCAAGATCAAAACTTGAAAGAGGCTAGCTAAAGAAAATTTTTTCTGTAACGATACTATAAACAATACACCATGACCGAAGTGCGAAGCTCTATCAGCGATTCGTTCGTGTACGGGATCAAGCCCAAGGCGGCGCCGGCGACCAAAAGTAGGGTGCATATCTATCCCGAGAACGGAACGTCTGGGTTCAGCCCGGGTAATACGATCAAGTTCGTACTCCCTACGGGAAACCGGGGGGGGTACTTGAATTGCAGGCAGAGCTATTTGAAATTCGAATTACATAACCTTGATGAAACGGAGGATAACAAAATTGTTTTGGATTACTCAGCCCACGCCCTAATTCGGGCACTCAAAGTTTCAGCAAGCGGGGGCGCCGGTGGTGGTGTGCTTGAGAACATTGATGAATACAACGCCCTTTATCACACGCTTCTGGACCTATCCGGCTCCACGAACCAGATGTCGTTCGCTGGGAGCGTCGCGGAGGGGTTCGGGGAGGATGTTGACGGAGGATCCTCGCGAGTGTTCTGTATTCCTCTCATGAGCGCAATCGTTGGAAGCATGCAGCAGAAGTATCTCCCGGTCGGGAGCATGAATAGGACTCACTTAACCCTCGAGCTAACCCTAGGGGATCAGGAGAAGGTCCAAGAGAACAACTTTCCATGGGTCCTAAGAAACGTCGAGTACGTTGCATAGATGATCCATCTGGCCCCCGACGTCGATCGGGCAATTTTTGAAGCAAATGGCGGGCGGCTAATTATCCCATACACAACCTACTCCCAGCACCGCTGGATCGCGTCTAACGGTTCGGGCTCCATGAGTATGGCGTTCTCCAGCCCTTACAAGGCTTTGAAGACGTTGATTGCCATATTCCGGAAGGACGAGGACAACTACAACGCAAAGAAGTATGTATCAACCCGTAATAATCCTATCGGTAATGGTGGGAGATACCAGTTTACCATAAACGGAGTACTGACACCGTCGAAGCCAGTGGACTCGAATCCAGAGGCGTGGGCTGAGGCACAAAAGGCCTTCCACGCGTATGGTTGCTTGGAACACATGGGTATCGTTAATTCGGACACCTGGGCTGCGAACGAGGGAAAATACATTATCGCCACCGACCTTGAATCGCAGTCGCACAAGACCATGTTTTCGGAGAATGGTGTCAACGTGTCAACATCGGTGTCCCATCTAACGGCACAGTTTGGGGCTCAGTTAACCTCCAGTCTCACTGTTGACGTCTTTAGCCACTACGGCGGGTTCATTGAGGTTGCAGCAGATGGACTGGTGAGCGTCTATGTATGATCATTTTCTGCACCATAAACAAATGTTCGCGCGCAGAATCGTCGTTAGCACCCAAGAGCGCGTGAGCGGGGAGAAACACGCCTTTACCGTTCGCACGCCAGCCTTCCAGAACGGCAGCGGCTTCCAAGGTAAACCCCATGTTCGCTTCGCGCTCGAGTGCTGTACACCGATCACCGGCTTCACAGGTGTGGAGCCCGACCCCCTTTCGATCATGCTGTGCTCTCCGTCGATCCGACAGTCGAATTCCTACAAGAGCTGGGACCCTGCAAACAACGACTCCATCCTAGCTCTTTTACAGTCTTGGCGTGGCGGAAACGTATTTGGCGAGATGGCGGATTCGTCGTACGTGCAGAGCAACACATGTGCTGGGATATGCGACGGTTCGCGGCTAGTACGCGGGGACATGTCGTTCTACCTCCTGCAGGGCCCGACGAAGCTTAGAACCAGTGTTCTTCCATGGACGCCTACTTTCGTAAACGATTACACCTTTAGCGTAGTTTTCTGGGTGGAAGAGCCCGAGCGTAGCCTTTATCCGCCCTTCTTTCACGTGTGGATGAATGTCCGCGGGCCGAACGAACGTGTCCCCGTTGACTTCCGCTCTTTCCGTATGGACCGAAACGACGGCACAAGGTGGCATGTCGCGGTCTCGCATTGCTCATTGGTTCATCTCTACGGCGCGCAGGCGTACGGGCTCGCAATCACTAGCATGACCTTTGTCGACGACCCGTACCAAGGCCTAAGCGTCCTCGGATTTCTACCGGGATCACGCGCGCAAGACGCGTTGAGCTACGTGGGCCAAAAGCTCAGCCTTAAAGGTGTTAACGAGGACACTGTGGGGATTCCGATCCGGCGGCCGCTAGATAACGTGGGCGAGATCGACCTTCAACTGCAAACTGCGACGCAATTTACGGAGCTTGGCAGTGGCGAGTCGACGGCGTACGTAATTTATCTTACCTTCTATCAAATACCTGACGAAGAAGCATGACATTCCGGCATACGCTAGGGACAACGAATTTTCCTGGAAGTGTTTTGCGCCCGGGGCTGCACGAGGGCTTTGTGGAAATCTTCGAGCCGCAATCTGAAACCAGCGGCATCTTCGACGTTGATGAGGACGATTCAGCCCCGGAACTGGCGGAGAGCTCTATAGAGGTCACCCCCGCCGACGCCTTCAGTGTCACCATCACGCTTTCTTTCTTCGACACGTAATAACACACACAATGCCACTTGTCCAAACCAACTTGCGGCTGTCGGACACCAATAGGCCCGATGTAACCACCTTCCTCCCGCCGTGGAACTACCTCATGGGGTTCACGACTTGCATCCGAAAAAATTCTATCGGGAACACGGTAGAGGAGCCGCGGATGCTTACCTTGATTGATGTGGGAGGACTTGACAATAGAGCCGGAACCCTTTTTCTCAGGTCAAAACAAAATGAGTGAAAGCGAGGCCGCCGTTCAGATAGAAAATCCCTTGCTTGAGAAATGGCGCGCACAGGCGAAAAAACTCAAGCGCTTGCATGAGGATTCCTATTCGTTCTTCAAAGGACGTGCGGACATGGCCTTGTTCACCACCGTCGCACTGAGTCTCGGTGTGGGTTGTCTTAATCTCACGTACGGGATCGGGCAGCCTTCGGCTACCACCGGGGTTCCCGCCATCGTGAGCGGATGTCTTTCACTTCTCAGCGGGTCCGTGGCTGCAGTGAACCGGGGGCTCGAATGGCCGAACAAGGCTGAGCGCCACAATGATTATTCGTCACGGTTCGGGGAAGTGGTCCGGGACATCAATACCGAATGTACGCTCCGCCTCCTGAATAATGCCGAATATACGTCGGAGGGGGATTTCATCCGTCACACGAGCAATGTGATGAGCCGGCTAGAAGAGAACGCTCCGAATATCCCGGGGTGCATCGAAAATTCTTACACTACTCCAAAGTAAGATGAGCGGCGTAACCGAGGTCCGCCTCTACCGAAACACCGTCGACGAAGTTCCGGCGGAGTACACCAACGTCACCGCGGCGGTGCTCAACTCGTCGACGAAAAATCACGCTACCGGTATCAAAAGGTACTTGGATGGCGTCACCACGGTGAGCGGGCTGGACCCCGAAACCACCTACTACTTTTGGGTGGAACTTATCGACGCCCGCGGTAACACGGCAGGGCCGCAGCCGGTGGGGACGCACACCACCGGCCCGCCACCACCACCAGACGTGTGGGAATTCTTCGTTTCGGTCATGCCATCCATCGACAATGGTGTTTGGCTTTTCTGTGTTGATAGTTCGTTTGGGAATTCGGTTGTGATCCCTGAGAGCACATGGAAGTTGTACTTTCATACAGGCGATAGAAATAGAGACGCTACACCCTATCATTTCTCTTTAGACGCTTCAAGATTAGATTACGTGTATAGCCAATCCATTGGGGAGGGTGACCTGATGTGGACAATGGTCGACCCGAGCAGGAACAACTCCGCATCGTTCACAGTGAATTGGGCTCGTCCTAAGAACACACCCGGGATTACCATCAAAAGAAACGGTGTCGTCGTGTACACCGAGACATCGGCCGGACCGGACAACCATGAACCGCTTCAATATCCAATTACGTACACGATACCGTAGCTGGCGGAACATGTGGTAACATATAGTGTTGCGACCGGTTCACATGGGTGTGACGGGGAACCGCGAAGGAATATTCGCGGGCGCGGCTGCGCGCCGGGGGGGCTTCGAGGCATCCTTCGGGGCACCAAAACGGTCACCAAAGCTCGAGCAGTGTTTTCTTCTAAAGACTAAATATTCTCTTCGAGCTTTGGTGACCGTTTTGGTGACCGTTTTGGGAATAGCCATGAATTGTCGGGGAACCGCGAAGGAATATTCGCGGGCGCGGCTGCGCGCCGGGGGGTCTTCGAGGCATCCTTCGGGGCATCCTCCGGATTCCAAAACGGTCACCAAAGCTCGAGCAGTGTTTTCTTCTAAAGACTAAATATTCTCTTCGAGCTTTGGTGACCGTTTTGGTGACCGTTTTGGGAATAGCCGTAAATTTTCGGGGAACCGCGAAGGAATATTCGCGGGCGCGGCTGCGCGCCGGGGGGTCTTCGAGGCATCCTTCGGGGCATCCTCCGGATTCCAAAACGGTCACCAAAGCTCGAAGAGGATATTTGGTCTTTAGAAGAAAACACTGTTCGAGTTTTGGTGACCGTTTTGGTGACCGTTTGGGAATAGCCGTGAATTGTCGGGGAACCGCGAAGGAATATTCGCGGGCGCGGTTGCGCGCCGGGGGGTCTTCGAGGCATCCTTCGGGGCCCCAAAACGGTCACCAAAGCTCGAAGAGGATATTTGGTCTTAAGAAGAAAACACTGTTCGAGTTTTGGTGACCGTTTTTGGGCAGCTCGGGAATCGTCGTGGATAGAGGGGGGTTCCGCGTCGGAATATTCGTTGGAGCGGAGGGGTACCTTTTGATTCAAATCATGGATGAGATCTGGGGGGGCGGGGTGGCGGTCGGGACAGAAAAAAACTGGGAATTGAATTTTGGCAAGATTCGGAAATTAGGGTTTCGAATAAAGTTAGGGTTTGAAATTCGAATTAGGGTTTGAAATTCGAATTAGGGTTTGGAATAAAGTTAGGGTTTGACGTCGAAATAGGGTATGGAAATGGACGATTTTGACGATTTGGACAGAAAAAATCTCAGGACCATTTTGGGGGGTGAAATGGTCCTAGATAATTTTGTGAAATTGGGACAGACAAAAGTCAGACAAAATATAGTAGTTAACTGCTGGCGTCTCTAGGTTTCCCGTACGTTCATAGTGATATTGCAATTATTTTCATTCGATTATTTGTGCTGCTGCGCTCATAATGCGAACTATGTTCATTCTTGGCTGCAAGACACCGTAGAGGCTCATCAACTCCTCTTGGACAAGATCGCTTGCTTTGCTATGTTAGACCTCGGAGGGGCACACGCCGCTTTTCGCTTGATGATCATGTGTGCGGTACGCCGCTATGGGTTCTTGCTCCGCACCCTCCCCCCACATATTTGCCGACCGTACCTTGCTACTTGAGATAGGGCCGTTCGAACAACATTTAAGCGAATCTTGGGCATTTATAATGACGTACAAACACTCGATCAACTGAATTGTGCAAAACACCAGCTTTCCCTCCCTGCGGAGTTTGGGGGGCTTAATGTACCGTCCCTCGAGCTCGACGCCGAACCTGCTCACTATGCTTCATTCACTGCGACCCTCGCCAACTTGATTACCGATTACGAGTTCGAGTCGCTAGGTCCTTTGTACGGTCTCATCCGACACGAACTATTGAATGTTGCCACTTCTACTTTACCGTGGGCAGTCCAATTGCGCAATTCGTATGATTCGATCTCCACTATGGGCGGGTTTTCGGAATCGGACCTCATGGTATTGACTAACACACTGAACCAAAACCTTTCCGATTATGTTGGGCCCGATGTCGAGTTGGTGGTTCCGGTCAACAATGCAGCAGCACCCGCGACCCAACTGACTTGCCTACAACTTCCTACTCCCGATGCTCTCACTCGCTTGGGAGATTCTGGGGGCCACATTGAACGGGGCATCTCGCGCATTCATCGTGCCCGGGCCTACCTTGACCTCTAGGCGTTTTGTAGACCTTCCCCACGGACTATATGAGGGTGATCCCGGGTTCGGGTCGCGGGGCTTTGGCTCTCTTTTTCGCTTCACATGAGTCCACTTTCAAGGTGCCATCCGATTGCTATACGATGGCAGCCCACCGGGTGCTTGGCTTGACTGCGGAGCGCGCCTCTCATGTTCGAAAGTGCCCTCGGTGCAATGAGGCTCCCTCATAGTCTCGCGGGTATGGACCTTCGTCGACGGTATCGGGCATCTCTAGGTCAGGTGAGCGCTCAATAGCTGCTATGCTCATGGACCACATCCCTCGGTGCTCGTGCTCTTGGTGTATCATTCAACTCCACGACCGTATTGTCCACGTGCGTGAAGAGTTCATGCTTGAAGCGGGGGCTATTAAGGGCCGGGACTTGTTGTTGGAGGTCTGCCGTATTCGGTCGGGAGCTTCTCGAGATTGCCCTATGGATGTAGTTTGGTTAGACTTCATGGCTCCGCACCGTCATCTTGTTGTTGATATGACGGTTACAAGTGTTCGCACGAACACCAATGTTCCTGGTATAGGTGCTCGTCTCCCACTTCCTCGCATCCTTGCATTGGGAGTTGAGCATGGCAAACTTGATGCGGACCTCCGCACTTATGCTTTGCTTAGCACGCCTTCGGTTCATTCGATCCGTGACTACTATGCCTTCGCCATTGAGGATGCGGGCCGGTTGGCGCCGATGGCGGCTGAGTTGGTTGTTCGCTTGGCTATTTTGGTGGTTGTTCGTCGCTTCCATGGCATGGGTGTTGCCGACTCTCGCTCCTTGCGCTTTGACAGTTATGTCCATACGCAACATTTCGTTCGACGGTCTACTTCAGTTCCTTTTCGGCGTTTTTGGGGGGGTGTGCCACGTGAATTCATGCAACGTCTTTCTGCTGCTCTTCATGGCACTCTCGGTTCCTATCTCCGCGAGGCTTTTCAGGAGGGCAGTGCTGACGCTGTGGCATGCCTTCCTATTCCTCGGGCTTAGGTTTTTTCCTTTTCTTCTTTTTGCTTGGTGGCCTCCACTGCTTTTTTATTAAAAAATGTAATATTATTTGTGCTGATGCTGTGGCATGCCTTCCTTTTCCTCGGGGTTACTTTTTTTCCTCTTTTCTTTTTTCTGTTTTTTCTGCTTTGTGGACTATGCTAATTGATTACAAGAGAAACAACATTAGCACGGACAAGGAAAATGGGAGGGGAAACAAAAGGGCAAGAGCGACAAGAGGATCACGGAATCCAAGGCACGGCAAAAGGAAAGCACTACATTGTGCACAGACCTAGCAGATTAAACTAAGGAAACTCCTATGCCACGCCGATAATGAAACACGTGGAGGCGACAAGTGGCGCCTCACGCGCCGCTCGAGGAATCACGGGGACGCTTGCGGCCCATGGCGCGGGTGAAGAGCGCCGTGGCAAGAGAAGGCATCCTAGCCGAGGAAGGATCATCGTCCATGCCGTATGCGGCGGCGGAGAAACCGCGCAAGACGTTGTCCGCGTGAGCAACATGGACGGCGAGATAGACCTTTCGACGCCAAGAGGCCAACAACTTGCCCACATGCATCCCTTTCGAGGCGGCTGTCTGCTTGGCTAGCTCCGTCAAGAAAGCCGTGGCGTGGCCGCCAAGAGTACCAAATTCCGTGAGTGCAAAGGGAATGAAGCGTCGGGGCGACTCCGCACCCCTTCCGAGTACTTCTCGAACGTGGTCTTCTCAGCACGGCGTAGAGCGACCTCGGGAGACGAGGGGGTAGAAACGCCGAACAAACCGGAAACCACGGCATCAAGGGCAAGTTTTGAGCCTCGGATGCCGTGATAGTGCAAGACACCCACATCCGCGGGGTTTTAGGTTTTTATTCCTTTTTTCTATTTTCTGCGTGGTGGCCTATGCTAATTGATTACAAGAGAAACAACATGAGCACGGATAGGGAAAAAGGGACGGGTAACAAAAGGGCAAGAGTGACAAGAGGATCACGGAATCCAAAGCACGGCAAAAGGAAAGCACTACATTGTGCATAAATCTAGCATATTGGAAAAAAGAAACTCCTAGGCAATGCCGAAAATGCAACACGTGGAGGCGACAAGCGGCGCCTCACGCGCCGCTCGAGTAATCACGGGGACGCTTGCGGCCCATGGCATGGCGCGGGCGAAGAGAAGCGGAGGCCATGGCGGGACGGGACATTCACAGGGCCCCAGATGTCTGAGGAAAGGTTCAACATGGGGTGGGCTGGTTTCGCGCAAGGAGTGGTGTTACGGGGTGCAATAGTGGCCTTGTGGAGCAAACACGAATCGCAAGAATCATGGGTTACGTAGATGGCTAACGTTGGGCTGGTTGGGACCATGTGGGTGTGTTGGGCCTGCATGCTGAGCATATTAAGATTTTCAAACCGGCGGTGCCACAGTATTGGGTCGCACAGAGCACTGAGGGCAACACTGTCGCCGGGACTAGGTGATGAATCCGCTGGGGGTGATGGGGGCAGCTTTGGTTTGTGGGGCAGGTGGTAGAGGCTGCTGCCCGTTGGCTTTAGCACACCCATTCACGTGGGCACTATGATCAGTCCAGTGTCAGAGTCAGTGGGGAAAATGAATTCACAACCGCTATGCGATTGCATACAACTAACATTGAGGAGGCGACCAATACGACGGGCACATGGAGAGGAGAGGTAAGGGGTGTACAACGCATGAACCGTGCGGTGTATGATTGGCCTGACGCCAACAAGATGGAAAGTCATACGGTGCTATTGCCCTTAACGTCAACACCGGCCCCGCCAACGCGCGAGGGGGTGGCGGGCGGATATAACGTAACGAAATCACGTCGAAACGCGTCTAAGTTGATCGAGCATGCGGAATCAACCACCCAAAATTGGGAGAGGTCACGACCGGGAGCGAAAGAGGATGAGAGCGCGACAGAGGAGAAGGGGACACTCACCTCAGTGTCATCAAAGTCGTCCGTGCATTCCTCGAGGGTGGGCATAGTGTCAGGGTCGTCAAGGGGGACGTCGCTAAGCAGGGCAGCGTCAGCAGAGGCACAACCGGCAAGAGTGCCATACTTTTTAACTATCATCTTGCGCTTGGCGAGGGTCCACTTGAGAAGGGCGTCATCCGAGGCTGTGTTGGAGGACAAGATGTGGTTCACGCTGCCACATGCGCTGCACTTGTTAGGTAGGCCACGACCGCCACGGGTGCCACGAGAGTTTTGCCCGCGTCCGCTATTCGAACCGCGACCAGCAGCGACAAACGCGGAGATGGGAGGGGTGGAAGTGTCGGGGCCTGGCAGCGACTTCCTCGTCCATGTTGTGTGCCATGTGGAGGTTGCTAGCCATCACCTCGTCGGCGGAGATGAGGTAGTTTGTGTCAAAGGCTTTGATGACGCACTACTTGACCTGACCGAACGGGCCGTTGTTGGATATGCCACGCAGCATGAGCATGCCTAGACTGTGGGGGTGGATGGTTGCTCACCCATTAACATAGCTCGCAGGTTTCGTTGTAGTCGTCGAACGTATGTCTCATGAAGTGGACGTAGTCGGTCAGGGTCTGACTAGGG